>JAOEGS010010818.1:0-48554 GCA_025447755.1 Corythornis vintsioides
GCACTGACCCTTGGGGGACTCCACTAGTCACAGGCCTCCAGCCAGACTCTGCTCCACTGACCACAACGCTCTGAGATATGTTCTTCAACCACTTCCCAATCCACCTTACTACACTGTAAATAAACCCACACTTCTCAAGCTTGGCTGTGAGGATCCCATGGGTTACTGTATCAAAAGCCTTGCTGAAGTCAAGGTATATCACATAAGATGGGGCTCTCTGGTTGCCCAGTACCCCAGTGGGCTTACCTCAGCATCATCCCAGCTCCGGGGCTGACTGAAGTACTTGAAGCAGCTGAACTTGTAGTAGGACCACCCCTCAGGGCAGTAGTCTATGTGCCTGGCACCTGTGGAGGGAGAGCTGCAGGGGGGATGGCGGACAGGCAGTCTCACCATCCAGAGGAGCATGGCTCCTTTCCAGCCCTGCTGCAAAAGCAGCTGCCCCCTGAGTCATGGGACTCACCAGCTGGCTGCAGGAGCCCCACACAGCCCAGCAGCAGGAGGGTGAGTCTGGCCGCTGTCACCATCTTCATTGCTCCTGGAAGTGTTCCCTGTAAGAACTCAGGGGGTCATACCAGGCCCCTCAGGGACTAGGGATACCACCTGTCTCCAGAGGGTGCAAAGCCACGCAGCTGTGGATTGAACTGCCCAGCTGGAGGACATGGCAGCTCCCTGGGCTGTGCCTCCCTCTTCCCTCTCTGGCACAGGTCACTGCCCTGTGCTCATGACTCAGGATCCCAGCCCACATTGGCAGTGAGGCGTCCTGGACCCACCAGTCCCAGCCTTGACAGGAGGCATCTGGGTGAGCCAAGCTGCTCTGTGGGGATAGTGCTGTCACAGGCATGGGTGGGGTGATACCAGCCCTACCCTGGCCTTGAGCAGCAGCAGCAATGGAACAGGCAGAGGTGAGGGTGGTAGGGCTGCAGGGACGCAGCACAGCAGCACTTTCACCCTGAGCTCACAGTGCTGCCAGATCCAGGCTGGGGAGGCAAATCAGCCACATCAGCACAGTTTTATCTGGGCTAATCCCTGGGCACTGTGGCCGATTTGCAAAATCAGCTCATCTGCCCCTCAGAGAAACAGCAACAAAAGTCAATACAGATCTGAAAATTGCATTGTTGGAGCCTGCCCCATCCCACAAGGGCAGTGCTCTGCTCCCCTGGGAGCTGCCAGAGCTGGGACAGGCTCCTGCTCACCCTCAAGCCACTTCAGAGTGTCCTCAGGCCCCAAGCCCCGTGATGGTCCCCTTCCTCACCAGCTGTCCGGAGATCAGAATAAATTCTCTGGCTTGGCAGGAGAGGAGTTTCTCTTTATAGCCTGGTACTCACCAGCATCAGTGTTTGCCCAGCTTAGGTGATTCCCACCATAAAAATCCTACAGTTGACCCCCCTCTATTCCTCCTCACTTTACTGGAAAGCTGCCCAGATCTCCACTGTTTGCATTCAACATTTCTCCAATAAAGACAGGAAGAGCCTCTCCTGGTTAGTCAATAAACCCCCTGCAATTAGTGTAAATTAATAACGCAAAGACAAATATAATCCAGAGAACAGTCCGGCACCAGGCAGGGATCCTCAATGGCCCATTTCTGGCTGGAGTGGGGGCTGGCAGGTGTGAACCTGCCCATACCGGCCAAAGCATCCCTGGGGTGAGTGGCCAGACCATGGGTAGTACCTGCTGGCAGGGCCTGTGTCCCTGGCCAAGGGATCGCAGCCAGCTGAGCCCCCTGCCCTGCCCAGCTCCGCCATGCGTCATCCACACACCGCCCTTGTTTGATCTGCCAGGAACGTTTGTCAGCTGGATGCAGGGATGTGGCAACAGCCTGTGGCCAGGGGCTATCAGGTGCCATCAGATAGTGTGGGGGGTGCCCAGTCCCCACACCTGTCAGTGACGCAGTCTTCATCCCTGCAAGAAGAAGGGGCAGCAGCCCCTGCCCCATGTGAGGTATCTGCAGTCCCGGCCCTGAGGAGGCTGACCTTGTCCCAGCAAACCGTTGGCATGGTTGGGCACAGCCTCACTCCTCACGCTGGGGTGTCCTCTTTGCAGGGGTGGGAGGTGGCTGAAGCTCATCTACCCTGTTATCACGCTGCTCTGGAGCGCTGCTTTGCTTGCTCCTAGCATACCAAAGCAGCCTTGAAAGCTCTGCCACTGCCTGTCCCTGGGCCTCCTGCAAAGTTGCCAGCTCCTGCCCAGTGCCCTGCTACTGTCAGCTATCCCCAGTGCCTACTTCTCCTTCCTCCAGCCCTCCTTAACATGCTTAGAGGAGGCCACTGAGATCTACCCAGGAGGCAGCTACCCACAGAGGATCCAGACCTAAGCCTTGCTTCCCCCAACACATAGGGATTATAAACTGGCTGAAGCTGTTAGTTCTGGCTGTCTGATTCAAGCCATGTCCCCCAGGGATCTCCCACAGCTCCTCTGTGGCAGCATTTACTGAAACACACAGCCAGCAAATGCTGCTACACCCACAGGGAGCAGCTCCACACCGGCGTGCAGAGGCAGGTCTGGCTTTCGCCCTGGGGAGAGAGAAGAAACAGACCTTGGCCCACAAAGCCAGATTACATCTGCTGCTGAGGCCTCTCAAGGCTGGGCCAGCTTGCTAGGCACCCTCCAGGACAAAGGGTAATGCTGCCTTGGGTGCAAATTCAGTTGCTGCCTGCTATCATTTCTCCTGAAAGGATCAACTTTAGAGGGGATCAGCTGCTCTGTCTGATGGGGAAGCCCTTCAAAGACAGCAATTCCAACCTACCCCCAGAAGACAGGGCTCCACCCTTGTTTTATAAAAACCCATTAAAATGTTTCCCAAAGGAACCCGAGGCTACTCCATTACTCCTTGGTTAAATAATGGATGTCCCAAATCCCTGCCTGGCTGATTCAATGAGGCTTACTTGGATGCTACACAACAAGTTTTCACAAGCCCCTTGTCATTCCAGCCAGGGGAAGAGGCAGATTCAAGTCTCAGCCTGATCACCATCAAACTCAACGCAGTTGTGCCAGAGACACAGCAGAGCGTGCTAAACTTTGGCACAGATGTGCAACCTGTGGGTAGAACATGGGTGAAAGCTTCCCGGAGGTTTGTACTTGCCAAGCTGCCTCTACTAGAAGATAAAGGAGCTGTGGTGTTTGAATATTAAACCCTTAAAATGCCCCCAGCAGCTTTATCCCTGCTAGGCATTGTAATTCAGCTACTGGCTTCATCTGAGTCCCCAGTGAGAGTTGGAAACCATCCAGCTGTGTACCAGTGGAGCCCACAGCTTCAGTGGCACCTTGCAGCTCAGAGTACATGAAGGCAGCCATTGTCAGTTTCTTTTCCAATTGTCCCAGTCAAACATGAAGCCAATTCTCCAAGGCTGGAGAATTGCACATCTTCATGTGTCTGCTACCCAGACAAAACCAGGGAGGCAGGCTCAGCTCTAGAGATGGGTCCTTCGCCCAGCTTGAAAAGCAATAAACAGCTCAGAGAACCAAGCAGGACCTGCAAGGGTGAGTGAATCCACAGCTCCACTAACCACCACCAGATCCACACATGCTCACCTTTTTAAAAGCCACACAAATCCCAGCCCTTCTCTGGCTCCCAGACTCGCAGGCAAGCCAGAACTCTTATTCAAAGTATTTCAAAAAGGCCCCAATCCCAGTCCCTCCCTGTCCTTCCCAGTCTGTCCAGCTGCTTGGCTGCTGGTTATTGTGTCCCCTTCTCAGCTAATCAAGAGACCCAGAAGCCTCCTGCTATGCCCAAGCCAGGCTGCTCTCAGCTCCCAGGCACCCCCGACCCCCAAAAGCTCTCTCCTGACACGGACTGCAGAAGTCCTAATGAACCCTCCCTTAGCATGGCACTGAACTGCTGACAAACACCAACAATTAATTTATAATCCAGTGACTGTGCCATGAGAGCTGGGAAGAGAAAAAACAACAACCACCAGCAGCACAGACACTGGGCACATACTCTTTATTCTGGGGATAAAAATTGCTTATACATTTTGCAGCAACTATTTTCATAAAATACTTTTATAAAAATGTAAAAATAAGCAAATATTTTCCATTATTAATATAGGAAAATGCTGCTGTGTGAATGGTTACTCTACAACTTACAAGATAAAATACCACCTTAAGGAGATATTATCTTTACAAGTAGTTAAAAAAAAAAGAATAAGAAAGGCAGAGGGCCATCATATTCACAAAACTGGCTTTGTTCTTCAGAAAGCACTCATCTTGTAAAAGGTAGCCACATACATAAAAAGGCACTTGTTTTTGGGGGGGCTAATGAGGAAAAGCCCTTTGTTTCTTTAGCATCGATGTAGCAACACTTCATTATCTGCAGTGAAACATGTACCTGGACAGACCTCCAGGAGCTTGCAGACTCCTGCTCTGAGATCTGAGTCGGCTGCAGCTGAACTTCACAGGATGATGTGCAGCGAGTGTGCCGGGGAACGCCGTGTGCGCCGTGAAAAGCAGTAAGTTCAGAAATAAAAACTTCAGCCCAAAACAATGGCCCCGGGAACCAGCTCCTCCTGAGGCTCTGCCTTCATGTACCATTGAGTCAAATTGAAAGGAAAAAAAAACTTTTACTCTTGATTAGAATGGAAAGAAACATCAGAGAAAATACTATACATGGTAGGGTGCTGAATGGCCACTGCTCGGAGGGGAGTGGCCTTCTCTGTCCTTTGGCAGCAGCCAACAGCCCCATCTCTTTGGAACAGGCATCTGCAAAGTTCCCCCGAAGAGGTAGGAGCAAACCATCCCCAGGAATGTTCACTTCGGCTGCTGACCAGGGAAGCGTAACTCTTTTGGACAAAGCAGGATGAGCTGCTGTTTGTCTGAGGTCAGCGACTGCTGGTGTCTGAACTCCAAAAACATCAGGGGGGAGCTGCAGTACAAATGGCTCTGCTGTCCCACAGAGCACACAGGGTGGCTCATCTGGGGAATCTTGGCACAGGCTGAAGCTGTGAACAGAGGACAGCCCCAAACCTGTTGAGCAAACTGTGTCAGGCAACGCTCTCTGAGCTATTTGGTCTGCCATTTAAGCCCAGCTCCTGGCTTCAGGCATGCTGCTGCTGGAAGCTTGCTCAGGAGTCAGTGCTGCAGCCTCCTTGATGGGAAAACAAGGCAGCCCTGCCCCAGGGCTGGAGCAAAGGGGACACTTTTAAAACGGCCAGACACTGTGCAGAAGGACACGGACTACAACATGTGACTATAATCCTCGACACTACTTGATAATACCGTAAAGAGGCAGCATATGGTATCTGGAGGACAGGATACAGCTACTTCTGGATGGAGGGGAGCACTGTGCAAGCACGCTGGGAGCTTGTGTTACCAGGTTTTGAAATGCTCGTGCTCATCCTGAGAGCTTCCCAAAAGGCCCGTACCAGGTGCAGGGCATCTCTTCCAGCAGGGGAGCCTGTGAGGCTGTCACAGAGACAGCTGGTAGGAGATGGGCATGGGGAGGGTAGTGTGTCAAAATGGCCAGGTGTGTCTCAGGGAAGATATACAACATGGAAGAGATGTGTCTATAGGCCACCACAGGCAGAAGACCAGGTCAGACCAGTGTTTCCAGGAGGTGGGGGGAAACCAACAACCTAAGAGAAGACTACATGTATATATAATCTTATAATACCCAGGGGCAGGCAGTGAGAAGACTAAGGGGTGTTAGTAGGTTTGTACAAGACAAAGGCTCTTGAAGAGGAAGGGGTGAAGCTACGTGACAGGAGGTGTCACTTGACCTGCAGGTGTTTTAGAAAGTCCTGGCATGCTTGCTGAGCAAGCGTGGCCATGGGAAGGAGGGGTCTAGGAATGTGGGTGCAGCTCTGAGCTGTCAAGACATGGCAACTTGAACTCAAGGAGAAATAGTAGAAGGTGCTTCAGAAAGAGGCTATGTGGGTAACAATAGGAGTAACAAAATAAGGATACAAAAGCTGGTTTTGGCTATATTTCTGGAGAAATGACCATGAGATGCATTAAGCTGAAGAGCTCTCTCCCCAAAGAAACAGTGGAGCATACTTTAAAGCAAACTGGAGAATCCAGTGCAGACAGCAATCACACTCAAGGTGCACGGGCATTAGATAGAAGTGACCCAGTTGGTCTTCTCCATCACCAGCTTCTACAGTTCTCTGATTAGCATAAAAGCATACAAGCCTATAACGACCACAGTCCCTCCAAGGAAAGAACAGCCTGGGCTCATTAAGACTCTTGGATACTAAAATGGTTCTTCATTTTCCATCCTGGAAGACCTTCATGAGTTCTGGAGTACACTTGAATCAGGCTTCAACTTGGCCAGCCTTCAGGCATACACCTGCATGTTGTTCCGCTGCTGCTCTGTCATGTGAGCGGCTGCTGGTCCACGCTGGTTGTTACTGGGACTGGTTGCCACATCAGACCAGTCAGAGGCAGAGTGTGGAGAGGAGCTTGACCACTGGTCTGGAGATTCGGGTGACGGAGTCAGGTATGGGTGCTCCCCTTGTAAGTGCCGGTTGTGGCTAGGAGTCCGTTCTGTGGCCGAGGAGTAGCAGCTGTGCTGTGATGGAGGCGTCGGGTACTTGCCCATCGAGCTCTGGAACTGGTGGTAGGCCGGGAGGACTGTCTGAGCCACCTGCCCATCTTGCTGAGGGATGGCAGCCATGGAGAACGAGGCACTGGGCAGTTGAGCTATCTCTGGTATCTGGTACATGGAGCTAAGAGGACCAGCCATGTTCTGGGCGCAGTTTGACTGGGCCTGTTGCGGCAGTGCTTGCTGGTTTATGCCACCCTTGGGAACCAGCTGGAAAGTCATGATAGGGGGCAGAGACTCCCTGGACACTCCCATGTGCTTTGTATCTGCTTGAACCAAACCGCTCTGCTGAGAAACACTGGGGTGTGAATGCATCACCTGCGGCACCATGCCAAACATCTCATTGTACTGGGACTCGTTCACCTCCATGCGGTTCATCCACTCAGTGGAAACATTGGCTGGCCGGAGCCTGCCAAGCCCACTGTTCGGAGGGGTGGTTCTGTGCTGTGGCAGCAGCTGGCTGACGGATGGGAGCACCGTGCCGGATCCGCGTCCCAAGGGCTGCATCTCATGGAGGTTGGTGAAGGACATGGTGTGTGCTGCCTGCACTGAAGGAGCAGTCAGCAGTGAGCTGGGTGATGAGTGTAACACTCCCGGTGACGGCATCAAAGGAGAGGATGTTGGCTCGGATGCAAAAGCATGGGGTGACTCCAGAGAATCAACTGGTGACAGGGTCACTGAGCTCTCTGAAAACTGCCCTTTGCTCTCACTGAGGGACTTCTTCCTTCTCCTCTTCGCATCTTTGGTGAGGTTCGTGGGCATGATGCCTTTGGCATTCGGTTTTCGTGACTTCTTGCTTAACGAAGCATGCTTCAGATTGAGGAAGGACCTATTTGGGCCACAGATGACTGGGGAGAGGGCAGAATTGAGCATGGCACCGGGGTGCCCAGCGGGGCTGTGTGCCACATTGTACTCATTGAGAAGCTGCACAATGTCATGGTGCATCCGGTCCTGGGCCACATCTCGGGGCAGACGGTCCATGTGGTCCGTGATGTCTCGATTGGCAAAATGATCCAGCAGGATTTTTGCTGCTTCGAAACTCCCTTCCCGAGCAGCAAGGAAGAGTGGTGTCTCCTCCTGAAAACAGAAGTATTTTAGTGGCTTCACTGTGGGGGGACTGATTTGCAGCTGACACTCCCCTTTGGTGTGACCAAAGCTGTCAGCCCGGTTTCATGCATGTTAAGTGTCTCCAAAAGCAACCCACCCTGAGAGATGCCAAGATTAGGCAGATTACAGGAGATAATTTCCTACAGAGCAGTGGAGCACACTGGCTAAACTATTCAACCAGGACATGCACTATTCTGCTCTGGGTTGTTGGAGGAACTGTTAAAGCACTTGGTCCCTTCCTCCCCTTGTACTCTATGAAAAAAAGGTACAAAGGACTAAACTGGCTCAGTAAAGAACTGAAGCTTGTTGGTAGTTCTAAAATCCACTTATCAATAACAATAATCCAAAAAAGAAACCTGAGGCAGAGGAAAGAAATTGAGGACTAAGCCACAGCAAAAACTAACGGTGAAGCTACAGGAAGCCTGCACAAGTGCGGACTGTCTCTCAAACAGATGGGCTTCTCCCAGACATCCACTGAGATCCCTGGAAATGTGACAGGCCATGACTGCTGCTGTGCTGCTAGATATCTCTGGTAACTGGAAACCAGCAGCCTGACACCAGCAGCACTTGACCCTGGTGCTCTCACACACCTCTGACTGTGTACTGCACTAATTTTCTGCAAGAAAAGCAGAACAGATATCCCAGACGGCCAAACAAGGAAGAGTACTGTTCTCCCATATCGGAAATCCTACAAGATATCCAGCACCTAGGAAGAGTTCCAGTCACACCCTGGCCTTGGAAGACCTGCATTATGCTCCCAGTCTAAAAAATCTGACCTTAGTTTACTACCAATAGCAAAGAGGTATTATGAGTTAGGAAGCACAGCTACGCAAGCACACCCAAGCTGTACCTTGTTGTCTTGCATGTCTCTGTTGGCTCCATTCTTCAACAGCACTAGTGTTGCTTCCACATTGTTGACAGCAGCAGCCCAGTGAAGAGCAGATTTACCTGCATGGAAACCCAACAACTTCAATAACAAACCAGGAACTATTTTCTAAAGCACCAAGATGGACAGAGTAGACTAAGGTGAGAAAGCCACCACAGTGCAGCTCACAGAACGTGAACATGGCCTGAACTCCCATTCACACATCACCCTGCTGTGACATATCTCTATGTTACCTAGATGGGTCTTTAAACACTTGCTCTGGGATTATTTTAGTTTTTAAATAACCTATCCACAGAGTCATATCTGCAGTCCAGAAAAATCACAGCATATCCAACCCCATCTTCCTTCTGCTTCTCTTTCAGGACTGTCTAACCAAGACACCGTGCAGCAGCCAGCAGTCTATCACAGCTGGGAGGACTTCTGCAGGAGAGCCCAGTGTCTGATTAAGCTACAGAATTTATGAGCAGCCCACACTCCAGGAGACCCAAAGCCCACCCCGCCTTGCTTGCACCGTGACAAATATTTGCCCAGCCTGTTATGTTGTGTTCACATTACCATGGTCATCTACGGCATTCACATCTGCCTGGCAATTAATTAGCTCAGCCACCATTCCTTCCACAGCCAGACGTGCAGCCAGAATTAACGGGGTGGTTCCATCATTCATGCGAGCGTCCAAGTCAGTCACTCTGTTACGGATCAGGATCTGGACAGCAGGGGAAGACAGATGCGTATTTTTTTTTCAGTACTCTACAGACCAAAACCAGGGATTTGGCAGAAACTCAGGAGAAACTTTACAGCGAAACAGCAGCCTGAGCACTACAATACAAGGATCAAGACAATAGGTGATAGAGGCAAACAAACCAAATGAACGCGTCAGATAATTCATGCACACTGAGTTCTTCAAGCATGTGAGGAACTTGTATGTAAAATACAGGTTGGCCTGGCCATCACACCGTGGAAGGCATGAGAGCAATGTTGTGAGCAAATGGTGCACACCTGTGCTCATACGATTACAGAGTATGGCTACTCTAGAAGGGGTTCTTAATTGCTGTACCTGGAAGACACCCTGGGCATCAGCAGCTACAGCTGCATGCAGGGGAGTCCGTCCCATGTTGTCCCGTGCATTAGCATCCGCACCAGCATCCAACAAACGCTTCGCAGCATCTGCTCTGGAGTACCGGGCTGCTAAGTGCAGAGCCATCTCCCCAGTGCGGTCTGTCTGAGCCTGCAGGTTGGCACCTTGATAGATCAAATCTGTTATTATATTTGCTGAGGAATCTTCCGCGTCCTCATCATCCTCGCTGATATCAGAGCCACCCACACGCAGAGATGCCAACATGAGCGGAGTACATCCATCTGCAACAGAAGAGATGGTATCATAGGAATTTGAGTAAGACAGCAAAGGAAAGGAAACCCTCTCACATTTCTCTACCCTTCAGGACTGTGCTTGTGCCCTCAGTCAAAATGAGCACAAGCATCTATAGCTGTAGACAATCCCTCCAGTCACTTTAACCCAGACCTCTTCTCTTGTCTTAAAACCTGGAGTTAGCGAGCAGTTTTCCTTCCAAGTAGGACTGTAATACCTACTACAACCCCAACAGAACTTAGATACTTCCCAAATAAGCAAGATCATTATAAAACAAAAAAGTGCTCATAAAGCAGAAAACTTCTTAAAAATGTAAAGACTAACTAAATTCCTAGAGAGAATCAAGGGCTATAAAAATCCAAGACTTCAGATGACTAAAACATCCACTACTCATGTGGATGTTTTAATCACATACCTGGGGAAAATAAGTGACAGAGAAAAATTACTGGACAATTAACCACCAATTATTGGTGGCATTTTGCAGATATTAACCTGAAGTGAAATGCAAACAAAAGCTTTCCTGTCTATTACCTATTACACACCTATCTACTACATACATATTCATGACAAGGACCCTGAAGTTTTGACAGTCAAGCACTCAAAGCTGAAAAATGCCCCAGGATGACTGAACTGACCTCACCTTGCTTTTAATACTGTCCATGACCAGAGCCCTAAACAAACAAATGAAGAACAAACACTCTGTACTTTCACAGGAAGTACATCACATAGGAGAGGACCACAGAACAGGGTCTAATCCAGTATAAATCACTGGTGTACCAGTAGTATCCTACACATGCACAATACCTTGCTCCCCACACACCCGTTTATCACAGCATGGACTGCCCACAAATACAAATTGCTGCAAGTCTCTCACAGTTTGAGTGCTTTGAAGATATTGGGCTTGTGCCTCTCTACCAGTTTCCACTGACAGGACAACCACTAAGGCTAAATTCACATTCACCCAACCAGGATCCTTCCATTGTTACTGGAAGGAGAAAGGCTTCTCCAAACCTCTATCACTCCCTTGGGTGAATGTCCCTCCCTCTCTCCACTGATCAGATTTTTCACCCACGTGAATGCTCCCCTTCATGCAACGCAATCAAGATTTAAAACACCTTCACATATATTCATCAGCCCATCAAATGCCAAGTGCTTTAGTTTCGCCATGCTCTGAATGTTAAAAGATACTCACTACCTAAAACCAAAGACTTCAACAACTAGTATAGACACTAGTGCTTGCTTACTGATTTTACTGCTTTACCCCACACACGTAACAAAAATCTGGAAAGTGGGACTAAGATGGCAGCAGGAGCGAGCCCCTCTGTGCTAAGCTCCCACTGCAGCTCTGCAAAGGTGAACACAAATTTTGCATCTCCACTTTATCTTGCTAGCATAAATTCAGTACAATCTTTCAGCAACTACACAATTTATTCCATGGACAAGCAGGGGACCTTCCTGGACCCTAAGGGCAAGCCTCCTTGTGTAGACAACTGTACATCTTCAGTGCACTATCTACACTGAATGAAGTATGTGAGCCCTGCAGAAAGCCGTGGCAAAATTAGGATTCTGTGCTGATGAACTAGGTGATGATCTCCTATTGAAGTAATATACAGAGCTCTAATGCCCTGGTCCCATTTCCCAGCTTCTGATCACCCAGCTTTCCTCAGTCTATTTTATGGCAGTTCTAAAACCTCCCAGAAGCCTATCGTTCTGCCACAGGGTGCAGTGTAGAACAGAGGCAGAGATGAAGGCTGTGGCCAGGCTGGCAGCAGCTGCACCCATGCTCCTCCTAGTGGCCTCCAACTACAGGGCACAGGGGCTTTTGCTCAGTGACTCTCAGGATTTGTTGGATCGCATTAAAGTGTTGACGTAAGGACCTGAGTTCAGTTCCAAAATCCAGTCCTGTCTATAGACCCTCTTGCCTGTTGTCCAGGGCTACACTTTCTTTTATGCTTCTCCTTCCCATTGCTGGCTCTGCTTCCTTGTCCCAAATGAACACTTCTCAGTATTCGAGTCAGGCTCTGGGCTCCTCAGTGCTGCCCTGACACAAAGAGCAGAGAGACAGCACAGAAAGGAACCTTCCTTCTCTCCATCACTACAGCCCTGGAAAACCACTTGCAGGTAAGGTCACTCAGTCACTGTAGTTGTCCTGGACGGATCATGGCTAGCTGCTCCGCAGGGACACTGCTCTAGTATGCATGAATCCCTTGGAAAAATTAGCTGCCACCCTCCAATAAGTCTCTCAGGTATGTGCAGCTCTTTTCAGAGCTTTGTAAATTGGCCACACATGGGTAGTTTTATGAGGCTAGCATAAAGCACATCCAGCTAGATCGTCACAATTAAGTGCTTGATGGACTACTAGAAAAAAAAGAACAACCAGAAACTGTGGACACAATGTCTTTTTTCCTCCTTCCAACTTGTTCTCTGAAATAGCTGCAAAAGAATCCAAAAGGATCCAGCTGGAGGCAGACACACAGCATGGAAAATTCCAGTCTAAACCACTGAAGTTTTAGTAACTGAAAAAGAGAGGCATATAATAGAGACTGTTAATCAGTTTTAATTATAGGTGGTGTTACCAGTTATGCCTATAATTGCATTACCCTGGTTACACACTCACAATAACTCCAGTGAAAAGAATGTCCTCACCACTCTGGGGGACACAGAGAAAGAACAGCATTGGGGAGAAAACGGTGACAACAGCATTTTATAAAAACTCAGTCCCTTAGCAAATGTAAAACTTGGGGCAAGATAGTAAAGCCAGAAGTCCACCAGAGAGGTACAACTTAAGGACTCAAACAGGAACAGTAAATCTGGAATGTAGAGAACCCAGCAAAGTCTTTAGGTAATACTTCTGTGGGAGACTGGAGCTCTTGGATTCCCCTTAACTTGGGAGACTGCAAAAGTGTTGGGTTAAAAGAGGGAACAACCCACTTAGTACACTGAAGTATTTCAATTTGCCTTTCCTCTTTCTAGAGAAAGATACCTACTGTTCTATCTGCCATCTGGACTGGTGGTCAGGATCTAACTCACATGGCTCCAGCCCAGACACCTGCACCCAAGTCAGTCAGGCTTAGCACCCTTTGTAATTATGGGTCGCAAAGCATTACTGGAGTGTGAGACATCCAGCCTTCAGTAGACTGCTGCTTGAGACAAAGATGAACTGCCTCTCAGAAGCAGCTGTTTCTTCCCTCTGCCTGCAAAGAAGGTGGCCAGGGCAGATGAACAGCTACACTAACTATGAGGAATGACAGAGTGAACTGGGGGTGTTTAGCCTTGAGAAAAGGAGGTTCAGGGGAGACCTTATGGCTATATATAACTACCTGGAAGAAGGCTACAGCAATTTCAGAGTCCATCTATTCTCCTGAATAACAAGTGATAGACAGGAGGAAATGGCCTCAAGTTGCACCAGGAGAAGTTTAAGTTCAGTATTGGGAAAAATTTCTTCACCCAAAGGGTTGTAATCCCTGGAACAGGTTTCCCAGGGAACTGGTGGAGCCCCCATCCCTGGAGAGGCTTAACAGATGTGTACATGTGGTGCTGAGGGACATGGTTTAGTAATGACCTGGCAGTGCTGGGTTAATGGTTGTACTTTATGATCTTAAAGGTCTTTTCCAACCTAAACAATTCTGTGAATTCTGCCCTTCCTTACTAACTCATTACTCTGACACTTCTCAGACTTTTAAAACCATTTCTTCCCCTGACAGTAACTCAGCCACTTTCTTCTGATGCCACCAAGGGGTTCAGCTTGGTGTTCCCCTGGTGCTTGCTGCAGGCTTTGCAGTTGCATCTGAATGGCAGGAAAGACACTCACAGGTCAGTATTATCCCACTGCTATTGTTGGACAAAGCTTGGAGTGAACATTAAAATAAGCAGTCTGAAGTCTTAAGAACATTATTTTCTGCACTTGAAAAGCTTCTACCCTGCCACACAACTAGAAGCTTCAATAGGGGAAATAAAGAAAAGATCAAACTTGGCAGAAATTGATGGTTTATGTTCTCACACTCATTACACAGAAATCCCTCCTTCCCTGTGCTTTGCATTTGGGAGAGCTAATGGGTCAACGGACAGAAAACACAATAGAAGGAAACTGAGAGAACGGGACCAGTCATCGTTAAATTGCATGGAAATATTCCCACAAAATCCAATGAAAAGCAATTGCAGCAATATCATCAGAATCACCTCTCCGCAAATACAAGCTGTGCATGCAGCTCTTCCAACCAGGATAAAGTTCTTAGTCAGCTCTCTCCTCTCAGAACACAGGAATTACCAGGTGACCCACCCAGTCTCTTACCAGGTTGTACAGCCTTAGTGCTACACTTAGAAAAAGCAGCAGAGCATTCTTCCTGCATCCAGTCATCTGAGACTGAAAGACAGCAAGCCTGTGTGCGTGTTAAAGAACACGCTTCAAAGTTCAGTTGTGTTAAAGTGAGCAACTCATTGAATTAATAAATTGAGAGTATCAATCAGTCAATTAAAAAAACTTTTAAACAATTAAAAAACTAAGTCCATTAAAAAAAAATAATTAACAAGCTTGTTGCATTGCTGGTCTGTTCCAGCACATATGTCGCACACACTTGCCTATCTGGGTATATATACTGATTGCCAGAAGTTGTCTGATTCAAGAGAAGGCCACCCTTGCTACCACCCTAGACAGAGAGACACACAGGTATAAACCCTGCTAATGTGGCCCTCAGTGAAGCCTGCCACAGATCTCTGCAGTGATCCAGCTGGAGATGCTGAGGGTTATTTCCAGTTCAACTACACACTCCAAATGTCTGTCCCAAGGGCATTCTGACAGTATCTTCAGGCACATGTTGTTATAAAGGAGATCTTACAGCTGTAGCTCCTACAGGTGCCTGCTAAGTGAACTCTCTTTCCTGGTTACATGATATTCCAAGTACTACAGACCATGATCCAATATCCACCTTTCTTCTCTGGAGTGCAAATGAGCTTTCCTTGAGTACCATCAAGATTCTGCTGCCGTTCCTGGATACCCCATGTAATTCTTAAGTGTTAGCAGTCCCAGCCACTGGAGACAGGGGCTGGCAGAACATATGGACAATCAAGCATACTGACCTGGCCCTCTGACATTGACATCCAGAACATCCACTTCTTGATCTGCCTGAGGTGGTGTAAGGGCTAGTGAGGTGCTCCCACAGACATCTGCTGCCTCCAGGTGTTGCTGTGTCCACTGGCGCTGATCTATCTGCTCATCACCTTCTGGGAGCAAGGCTTGATCCTCAGCCTGACCACGGGAAATAAGCAAATAGTCATCAAGTGACCAAAGACACTGAAAGTACCTGGGAGTTTTCTTAATTTTGCTGGGAGCTTGGCTTTTTCGTTTGTTTTGGAGGGGGTTGGTTGGTTTAAGCCAGTGACCGTCTCCATTTATCTCTACTTGGCTTTCTCACTTTCCACACTCCTGCCATCGTTATCAGGCCTGAACTGCAAGACATTATCCTAGTCAATTTTCTCTTCCTTTTGATGCAGCAAGGCCTTGGTAGGGAGGGGACACTGAACAGCAATGACCTGGTTTTTCCACTGACATGTGGTAGGAGTGCTAACCTGAGGGTTTGCTCCTCAGATATCATTAGTTATCTATTACAATCCCCTAAGCAAAGAGAGGGTTTGAGCAAGGGGAATGCTCTGGACGTTAATGCAGTGGTTTTCCTCAGCAGTGGTTTCAGTGGTAAGCATGCAATATTCATGTCTTGGAGCTCCTTACCTTTGCTCTCTTTGGCTGAGGTCCACCATCACTTGCCCAGTGTTCAGTTGGTCCAGAATCTGCCATGTTACCCTCTGGTATCTGGACTGACAAATTTCTAACAGATAAGGAGAACACATCACTTCAGGCTGACCAGGTGCTACCATTGCTACTTACACTAGCCCGCAGAGACCAAGGATGGGATGCTTGCAAGTTTAGTAGGGAAACAAACAAGAGGGATCAAGAAATTACAGATCCCAGGCAGCCAACAGTGGCATTAAATGCATGTTGAACTGCAAACCTGATTAATTCAGTGGAAAGCCAAAACTGCAAAAATTCGATTCTTCTTTTGAAGCTTTCCATTATTTCTAAGTCATGTTTTTAATGCATTGAGATACATGTATTAAAAGTTTGTTGCCACCTATCAACGTAAAAGTGTCTCACCTATTCCAGGATTAAATGATGCAAACAGTACCCAACCACTGAACTACACAGACTGTCAGAAAACTAAACATAACCAGGAGATCAGATTCCTTACTAGCATCTCATGAATTACAGTTACAGTTCTTATGTCCAAAACTGATCAATTTAGAGAAATAACCTAAGAAGGTCTATCTTAAAGGCAGCTTTCTCTATAGAATTAAGTAACTTTAATGTAAGATTTATGTATTACACTCTCAAAATCCTCTAGCCCAGTAACAGACACACTGCCAGTGGCCTAAATGCAAACTTACTTGAGTCCAACAGCATCTTCCCCAACTGGCTCTCTGCGCTTATGATTACTGGGATCCCTGCGCAGAATGAAGCCCTCTGGGAGCCACAGCGAACCATGTTTGCGTTTACGCTTTGCCATCATCACACCCAAAAGAAGGATTAAGAGGATGATCAAAGCTGCCACAGCAAGTAGGTACAGCAACTGGGTCTTTGGTGGTAACAGGGGTTCACCTAAAATTTTCAGTTAAAATACAAGAAGATTAACAAAGCAGAGACAACAATCTTTAATCTACATAATTTCTCTTTCAAGAGTTTTCCGCACAGAGAGTGTATTGTATCTACATGCGATGCATTTAGAGCAAAGAGCTTGAGGTAGTTTAGGCTCTGCTGCATCTGTTGGAAGAAGTTATTCTCTCTGTCTTCCCTTGATCTCATTTCTCAAAATATTTTTCAGAGTATGTGACTGCTGAAGATCTTGCTCCTTTTCTCAAGAGTCTTGCTGGCTGAAGATAGCCACCCTGAATCTGTGTAAAGAGAGCTGATCTTCATAAAGGTATGAGCACAACCCAACTAGGAATAGGGACTGAGGGAGAGGGCAGCAGAAATCAAATGGATTACATATTGCCAGAGGAGAAAACATTCCCATCCTTTCTCTCTAATGGCACCTTTTTCACTGAATTCATGACTTAGAGCACATGAATGGCTTTTAGTGCAGACAAGATTATTGCAGTGTGCAGCAAATGAGAGAATATGACTAGGCTCCAAACTTAAACACCCTGCCTTATGAACCAGATGCTCCCTCAGAGCAGGGTATTGCACATACCTACTTCTAGAACTTGAATAAGTTAGCTCCCAGAAAACATACTGAACAGTGAGACATATTAAGATGATGATCAGTAGTCTGAACATGAATTTTGCAAGCCTAAGTTTGGCGACTACCTTTCTCCAACAAGCAATTTTTCCTCTGCAATTACTTACTCTGGACAGACACAAAAGGATAGGGCAACATGCCCTTGATGGCCTGAGCAGCTAAGAGAGCCGCAGCAGCTTCTGTGTTCTGAAAGCATTGCTCTGAATCCTCTGCACATTGACGGTTGTCAATCTCTAGGAACACCCTGGTGCTGCACAGACACAGAAAGAGGGCACAGAAGTCAGCAACAGCTAAAGTCAGCAACAGTCAGCTTTTGCTAAAGCACTAGGTCAAACTGCAGCCTTTTAAGTTAATCTTTCCAGCCCTTCACTGAATTTAGCAGCTGCAACAGCTTTACATTTCCCCATTAAAAAAAACAAACCAAAACAAAAAAAAAAAACCAAAGAACAGACTACAGCCCAAGAAGGTCAGAATGGCCCAGACACCTATAAGCAAGAGATACCAGCATAACAAAACCACGGGAACACAAAAGCATCCACTCACCCAATGACCTCTTGCTCTAGCTCTCTGTGCTTGCGAACAACCACAAGCGATCGCCGACTCCGTGCTGCTGATCTCTCCCCATAGTATGGGAAAACCATGGGGTTTCCCTGTGAGTCCAGCTTGATTCTCAAATTGGTGTGCAGAAGAGTTCCCAGAGTGCGCAAGAAGCTGCGAACATCACCCAGCAGCTCATCAGGGGGCATCAAGACCACAATGATTAGGGTCCCTTCTGCCAGTTTCTCAGCTTTGTCACCAGCACAGTCCAGACCGTCCCAGCCACACTCCTCACTGTTACAGCCTTGGTCACAGCGGCCATCAGCATAGTGATCTGCACAATACCTGTCGTACCTAGAACAGCAAAAGGGTTATAGGCAGCAGACAGGACATACACTTCTGTACAGTATACCTGCAGTGTAGGGGCCAAGGCCTTACACTCTTCATCATCAATTGAGGTAAAATAACACTCATATTCAACATACAAGGAGGAGAGATAAAATCCCTGGATAAACTTGCAGTCTGGCAGGGTGGAAGCAGGAAGCTCAGAACACCCCAAGAATACATGGTTCAATTCTGACACCAGTGGTACAGAACAGCTTATTCTCTTTACTTAAAGCGTCACAGCAAAGCTGTAGCATTTATCACAACATGAAGAGAAAGAACTGCCACCACAAGTAAGCTGGGAAACAAATTCAGAGGTAGCAAGTATAGGTGAGATAAAAATACAGGTATTGCTGCTATGGAGTGAAATTCAGGATAGGAGTCAGTACTACTAAAACCTAGTACAAGGTGAAAAGCCTCCTATTTGTATTTCCCCAGAAAGCAGGGCACAACCACCTGCAGGTTAACACACGACCACTGCTCAAGACAGCAGCTCTGTTCATAGCATACAAATTCCAGAACTCCTTTCCAAAAATAGACAAGAAGTACAGAAAGCAGCAGAAAATCCTCCATGTCAAACATTCAGCAAGAGCAAGGACCAGCAATAGGAACAATGGAAGGGATGGGAGCAGCAGGCATAAAGCATCCCAGCTACTGAAAGCACTAGCAGGGGATGTATCAGTGACCCAGAGAAACTGCTCTCTGGACCAAGCCTTACTTGCACATTTTGCTGTTCTGCTGACACTCGAAATTGTCAAACAGGCACTCGGGTGTGTTGCAGAACTCGTCACACTGTCCGTTGAAAAGCATCCAGCAGCGCAACGAAGAGGAGCAGTTGGCCCAAGGATCTTCCATTGTCAGGGAGCAGTCGCCTCCATCCCACTGGCAGGCATGAGTGTTACAATCCTCATCACAATAGCCATCTTTTGCCTTTTCCGCACACTGGGAATCCAAACATCCTCGGGGCTCTGGGCTGAAAGTTACAGGCTGCTCACACTGGCTGCCTTGGGTGTGAACAGGGCACTGACAGTAATAGTACGGAGGCTGAGGATAAGGGTGGCAGCTTCCACCATTCTGGCATGGGGCACTGGCACAACCCGTGTTTGTCTGGCATTCCTCTCCCAGTGACAGCTTGGGGCAGTAGCACCGTGGACCAGAAGATGTCTGGATACACTGCTCCCCCTTCTTGCATTTCACTTGTCCGCAAGTACTGTGACTGCTGAACTCACATTTTGCTCCAGAATAACCCTATGAAGGGGAAAAAAACAAAAAACAAACACAATGCAAAACAATGAGGCTCACAAACTTATTCTTCAACATTCCAAGGTTTCATGTGTAAAGCCTTTCTCCCCCATAACTCCTCTAGCCTCATTACAGGAGCTAAGGTTTTCTGGATCTAATCTCAGAGATAAACTAGGAACTTAAAAGGCTCCACTGCATTTTAGAATGGACTTACAAGATCTATGAACAGGGGGAATCTTGAAATAAGAACAGAGAACACGGGATAGAAAAAAACCCAACAAAACAAAACAAAAAACAATTTAATGCTAGGTTTCGGACAGAAAAGCCAGCTATTATAGTTACCTAGACAGCAGGATTGGCTGGGGTAACAACAGGCAGCATCACTCTCCTAGGGCACCTGGAAGCCCTGGGTTTCCTAGCTAAGTAAATGAACTAAAGGACCTGGGTAGAGTGTCCAAGGACACAGCTTTGAAAGTAGTGCAGAAAAGATAAACACCTTCAGTTAACCAATGAAACTAATACAGCCAGAAAACTATAGCTGAGTCAGGCAATCCAGCTTCAGGAGACAGTGCTTACCGGAGGACACTGGCAGATGAATCCATCTGGCATATTGCTGGCAACAGCACAGGTACCTCTGTTCTGACAAGGCTTTCGGGGACACACATCTATTACACTCTCACAATGACGACCTGTCACAAAGGCACATGGGGAGAAGAGAGCAGGTGTGTACACATCAAAGAGCTATCACAACACACATCACTCCAATGAATTGACAAGAAGACAAACACTTCAGTGAGATCTTCCCCTTGAACAGGCAGGAAATGTCTTTTCACATAATTCATGCCCTCTAAGTAGCTGCCTAAGTAGTGGTAGAGAAGGCACAATCTCAGAATCCACAACCTGTGTTTGGAGACTGCTTACTTCATCTGCCTCCTCAGGAATGCAAGCAACCTAGCACAAAGAACTTGACCTTGCCACCCCGAAGTTATCAAGGCACAGAGGCTGAAGGTGCTGGTACCACATCAATTTGGAAGTTCCTCAGACATCTTTACATTTTGGAAGAATTCACTAAGTTCAAAAGCAAGTCACACTCTAACCATGAAAAGAGCAATCCTCAGGATCAAATGCAACCTAAGTGAATAGGACAAGACAGTGGACTCAGACTGATCAGCCAACCAGAGGTATTACTGCACTGACTGATATTAACTCTCAGAGTCAAACTCTGATGTCAGACTTAAAAAAGATGAAGATGACCTAAGCATGACTTGGACTCCCTAGGAAAACTTTAGTAGACATCTCCACACATGTGCAGCTAAGACCAAATGCTCGCAGATAGGGCAGGATGGCCCACAGAGTCCTGGCATCCTATCACAGTCACAAACCACAGCAAAGCCACCCCGTCCCCTCCCAGGCAGAAGGGCCAGTGCGGAATGTACAGAAGATGAATGGCTAGAGGAGGAAGCATGCTCCCCCTCTGTGCCTAACATTTCCAGACAGATTCCATGTCTAAGACAGCAGCTCTCCCTGCTTATCCTAGGGTGCTGTAGGTCTGCACTCCCCACAGTGCAAGTTCTACCAGTCTTTCCATGAGAGACAGAAGCAATATGAGGCATAATTCATAAAAGCAAGCTTAACAGACAGGCTTAAATATAAATCTATCTGATGCTGTCACACTAGCTAGCCTGGATCTGATTCCCTCATATGTCACTCTTTTAGGAACTTCCTTTGTCAGTCAAGGTGATGCATTTCAAAGACTAATACGTGAGTTCTTCAGATGTAAGTCTCTGTGATTTTCTTGCATCTGAGAGTCACAAATTTAGTGGAAATTCACAGCATCTTTATATTTTGAGGAAAAAAAAGAAGGAAAAAAAGTGAGAGTATTTTTTTTTTTTAACAAAGCATGCAGAGAAGGTCACTAGTAAGAAGGGAAAGCAAAAGGTTCTAATGGAGGGAAAACTGAATTCATTACAAATTAAACTGACAAGGAAATTGGAAAGCAGAAAGACACACCTGGAGACTATTAGCCCAAACTTATGTCCAGTGGGAGGCAGAAAGCAGAATAGCAGCAATATTAAGAAGAGATCTAGAGCGTGAGACATTAAGTTTGCACAGTGTGAAATCCTTGCAATGTTGTGATTCGAGGTTGGATTCTGGAAGGATCATATCACTAAGCTAGGAATGTACAGTCTGTCTATGCACAGAGTATTTCATCCTGACCACATCACCAATGGAGGGGAGACAGGGAGCCAGGAGTAGAAAAGGAAGCCAAAAGCTAATTATGGATACCACGACATTGATTTATAGAGAAAACTCATAAGCAGCCTTGAAAAAGGAAAATCCATGGAGAAGCTGACACATGAACAGTTATACTTAAAATATTAGAAACATGAAATTATGAAGGAAAGACAAATACCACAGGAAAAAAATCCTGGCAACCAAGTGCCTCAGGGGATTCCTTTGTCTGATACACTTCTAGAAGTCAAATTTTTTAGAAGGTTCAAAAGAAAGATTAGTTTAAAATCTGAAACAAGATATAGCAAAATAATCAGATATTGTAAAGGGAAGTTACCAGATAACATGACTTCCATAAAGGGGAAGAATGACCATGTTTCAAGATACTACCATGAAACTGGCAGTGTGTTTCCGACTACTCACCAGTAAAAGCACTACGACAGATGCACGTGTAATCATTTATCAGCTGAACACAGTCCAGACTTCCACGAGGGTTACATGGATTGGAGAGACATTCGTTGATGTCTCCCTCACATCGCTCTCCTGCAAAGCCTGGGAGACAAATGCAGCTGTAGCCCCCGACCTGGTCGATGCATTGCCCTCCGTTAAAGCAGCGGGGTACTCCCAAGTCTGTCACACAGTCATCAACGTTCTCCTCACACAAACGGCCTGTCACGACAGTAAAAATTAACAGTTTGAAGATACAATGTCACCACCTCATTTCCTACACTGCTCATCAAATTTCAGACCATGTCACATACAGTCCCAGCTTTACACAGGTACTGATCTCAGCTTCATGTAATCCAAACCCCGCACAGCCAGCCAGCCAGCCTCAGATCAGACCTGGGGAATGTGTGGTTTAGATCCTGGCTGTTCTCAAAGCAGTAATCAAAAAATTAATTTCAACAAATGAAGGCTGAAGAACTAAAAACAATGTTTTCAGAATCCCTCAGAGGAGCATCAATGCTTTAGTATAACACACATATTCTGGCAGTGCAGAATTTTGTACAAAAATACACACTTTGACACAAAGATATAAGTATTAACTTTTTTTTTTTTAAACTGGAGGATCAAATTAAGAACAATACATGAAAAACTGCTGCATTTTATTTATGATGAAATAAACAGTTATTTGAAATGGGGGATGTGCTGCCAGCTACACTAAATGGAATGAACTGGTAAGATTCACGGACAGGAGGCAGATAAATTAAATTATTTTATAATTTTCCTTAATTTATGAATCAAGAGTTTAGTTCTGACACACACCTGAAGATTTTGCCAACATTGAGATGACAAAATTCAGAAAGAAAAATAAAGTTCAGAGGAATGCAACATCTTTAAATTACATACTTAAGGGAAAAAAAAAAAAGAGTGAGAAAGTATTCACTGGTTGCTAAAATATGCAATACTGAATATTTTCAGAGGTAAAGCTCGGGCCATCATGTCAGGTATAACAGGGAAACAAGATTTTAAGTAGGCTGTGGAATCACACTGAAATTCACCATGATATAACTGTGGACTCTTCATTGTTGGTTGCTGTGTTTTGGTTTTGTTTGCTTTGTTTTTTTTTACAAGAGCTTTTAATAAAAGAGCTCTAATTTGCTGAAATCGTTTAAGCTAGCTAGAGGCACTGAACCTGCTTTCCACAAAAGACTCCAGGACGGAGGACAATGCAGGGCCAAAAATCAAACAGGGACACTGGAAATCCTGCAAGAACCAAGCAAGTTTTCTATCTATTTCATAGAGTCATAGAATTGTTCTTGAAAGACACCTTTAAGATCATCAAGTCCAACCATTAACCCAGCACTGCCAAGTCCACCAGTAAACCCAGCACCTAATCTACTACCCTGGGCAGTCTGGTCTAGGCCTTGACAACCCTTTGGGGGAATAATTTTTTCCTAATATCCAACTTAAACCTCCCCTGGAGCCTACTTCCTCTGTTCCATAGCATGTTTTCAATTTCATATCATCATAGACAAAAATAAATCTTGGATTTACTATATCAATAGAGAGAGGTTTGGGAGAGACGTTAACAGTAATCTCATCCAACCCCACTGCCAAAGATGGATCATACATTCCAAAAGGACACTGTCATGACCTATTCCTTTAAAAGAAAAAAAAAAAAAAAAAAGGAAGGAAAACAAAAAGGAACAACAAAAAAAGGAGCAGCATTTATTTTTAAAGAGAAAATATGTATCTCAAGGGATTCAGTGCACTTTGGGAACATTCTTCAAATAAAATAATGCATTCCCTTCAGACTCTGCATCATGAAACCAGTATTCAGAAAGGGAAAATCACCCTTGTAACATTCATTTAATTGCTGAGCTTCATACCCCGAGTTCCTGGTGGACAGGAGCACTTGAAATGATTGACGAGGTCTATACATGTTCCTCCATTCTGGCAGGGCTGAAACTGGCACTCATCCACTTCATATTCGCAGTTGACACCCTGGTACCCAGGCACACACTGCCAGTATAAAAATAAATGTGAATAATCTCCTAACAGATACATTAGCAGACATCTGAGAAAGGCTTACTCAGACAAAACGAGCCCTCAATGGGACAGATTAGGACTGCCTTTGTAGCTATACAACTGCAAGTGATTTCAAGGGCTGCAGAGCCAGCCAGCTTAAGCACACAACTTGGCCATGTGATTATTCAGCAGCAGACTGCATGTTTGAATTTCAGAGAAGACTGCATGTTTGAATTTCAGAGACTATTCCTGCAAAACAAGAGTGCTGGAATCCTGACATCCACTGGCCCTGAGACTGGTTTAGTAGTTTTGACTAAATTCAGATTTACTTAAATCTCATCCTTCTGGGTTTGAGATTTGAAGGTGTTCTCCCATTCTGAAAAGCTTAGGAAGGCTGATATCCCATGGCCTACACTGCTCTTTGCATCCACTGTAGGAAACAGAAAGCAGTGGAAAGCATCTCCCACTCTGAAATCAAGGGATACTTTGTCCATCCAATAGGGAGAATACAACATTCCTTTAATGAGCTCTACATTTTAATATAAACCACACCTGGAGAAAGAAAAAAAGAAAACAGGAAAGAAAAAAAAATATTTCAAGAGAAGAACTCAATCTCCAAAGAGGTAGGGAGTTCAAATGGCCTTCAACCACTCCTCCTCCTTACAATCACATCTCTAATTCAGTATTAAAAGCCTCTCGGGAGCACTACAGCACTGTTCTTGCCACAGCTAAATTAAAACTTTCTTCCAGGTGCAGGTTGCTTTTACCCTCTTTGAAGCTATGCTACCACATTGTTTCTGCTTTCTTTTGATTCCTTTGCATTACAATGCTCTAAATATGTAGTCCTCTTCCTATTAATCCACTGCATGTTACCTCACACTGGTATCCACCCAGGTGATCCCGGCAGGTAGCACCGTTCTGGCAGGGGCTGGAGTCACACTCATCCAGCTGCACCTCGCAGTAGCTGCCAGTGTAACCCACCCGGCACTGGCAGTGGTGTGTGTTTCCAACACTGAGGCAATGACCAGAGTGCTGGCACAACTGGTCCACTGGGACTCCTGGAACAGAGTTAAATCAAGTGAGCAAACATACAGAGCAGGCTTGCTGCTAGTGTCGGTAGCTCCGAGCGTGGCTGGAGACAACAAACTGAAAAGTCAAAAGACAAAAATTGAAGAGCTACTCCTTAAACTGCAATGGTTCAGAACCACAACTGACTTCCAAATGAAGTCACTGTTCTGTCAACTTTGGATAATCAGCATCAACGCTGGCATGAAGGATTTGTATTTCTGTATTATTTTGCCATCAGCTGGTGAATACACATCAGAAGTGCTACTACTGCAGAGCAAAGGTTTGATGTTTGTAACCAGAATGGCTGCAAAAGGTATGGGACCTTGACATCCTTCTCCTTTGACTCTGAATCTGCTTGTTTGGGCTTCCTGGACTGAAAATGGCATCATACTGTCTATCAGCCTGGGCTACAAGTCATTTGCCAGGAAGAAACTAACAAAACAAATATTTTACATGTACATCATCTAAAGCAGGAAATTACTACTTTGGAGGGCCATGGTATTACCCAGATAGTACATTTAGTGCCAGCATTCTCTGTTAAAACACTTACAAAGATCATGAGTTACAAGATGCCTTTCTTGTAAAAGAATGACATGGCTATAACCTATCTGTGATTTAGCAGAAAGGCATAAAGAGCTGATGTATTTTCCAAAAAGGCAGGCCACATAAAACAGCACTATTGAAACTCTGAGACTTCATAGAGTATGTAGTTCTTTTCTAATATTTTTGTAGTAGAAGCCAGCTTCTTACATCAGGGAGAATCAACAAAGCCCCAACTTCCAAATACAAATTTGAGTTTTTTAGCTTAGAAGTGATCATGATTTACCACCTAGAAGCAGGGCTCTCTGGGATTTCCAATACATGCTGTGTTCACAGGCGTATGGGACAAGGAGGTGCAGATTAATGATGCATGGGGAAATGTTTTCAGTTAAAGCACACAGGATGCTTATTTACCCCTTTGTGAAGCTGCCACTTGACACGACACATTGGGCACGTCACAGTAAGCACCAGTCCAGCCAGATGGACAGACACATCGAGTCTGGACTCCAGTCTGGACACATGTGCCTTTATTCTTACAGGGAGACTTGCTGCATAGATCCATAAGTGCCTGGAGAGAAGAAAACACACACGATACATGTCAAGCGCAGTAGCAAACACTACCTGAAGTACAAGTTCAAGAAGCAAAGGAAGCTCTGCAAAACTGGTTTCATGTGGCACTGGAAAGAACAAGACAGTACTTCCCAAGTCTAAGCCAGGTTCTTCACTAGGAGTCTCAAGGGCTCACATGCCTCAAAGTGCAAATGTACAGAGACGGAAACCCCAGAGGGCAGCATCATGTCAAGGTTAAGCTGATCCTCACACCTTGCTCTGCAAGGATCTTTGACTAGCTGGGTTTGAGAAACTTCCCAGTTCCTCTCAGACTAGGCTTCCAGTTCCACGTTAGTAGGAGGCTTCCAGAAATCAACAGTAATAGGCAACCCTTCTTCTCCCAAATTCCCCCCACCTTCACCGACTTTTAAAGATGACAGCTGTATTTTCCACATTTTGATCTCTGATTTTCTTCTTGCCATTGTTTCATCATCCTGCTTTTGGCCCCATTTGCTCTAGTATGGTCTCTTTGATGTTTCCTGTCTTCTGAGATTCAACTGAAACCCCACAACTGTTTTATGAACTGAGATGGGCCAAAGTATACTGCTTTATATGATTCCTTATATTGAAAAAAAACCAAACCAGTTTCCAAACAAAGAGACTAAAACTCAGTAAATCATCACATGAAAGTGGAAGACCCAAAATAACTGTCTGACCTAATATAAACCAGCCACTAACCATCATTTCCTTTCTGAGCACTTAGTCTTCAAAGTAATACAGCTATTTGATTGATCTCAAGCTGACTTGAGGGAAGGATGAGGTTTTTAAAGTGAGCAGTACTGAATTTTGGCTGTAAAATGCAATTTCAATTGCAGAAAAGTTCTGCTTTTCAGATGCAAACTGTCTCCTCACGAAGACTGAAGTAGAAAAATCTGCTTTCACAGGCAACTAGAAAGAAACTTGGAATTAAGTTTTATCACATGTAGTTGAGTGTGAAGAAGAAAAACACTGAGCCTCTTGCTTCTGCATTAGTAATGAGTAGCTGACTGTTTTACATGCAAATTCTGTAACTTATGAATCGTCTGATTTTCTGCTGCTTATTTAGCTTTGCTAATTAGGTCAAGCCAGTTTACCAATAAGACAGTACAGTGTAGCTGTAATCTATAAATCTCTCCAGTACAGCTTTGAATAGTACTTATAAATTCAGAAAGTTACAATTCCTTGTTTAAAATGAGCAATACTTTATGATCAAGCTTCTCTGAACATAAAGCAGACTTTTTGAGAATCCACAACATATAATTTGGGGACAGGAATATTAAGCCTCTTCTCAAGTAAAAACAAAGCAAACATAAGAGGAACTACTGAAACTCACAGTACTTTACAATCACACTCAATGCTAATTCTCCCAATAAGGTTTAAGCGGTGTGCCCAGAATGCATAATTAGGGTAGGAGAGGGGTTGCTTTCTTATATCACTTCATTACTTTGCATTCACTTCCTTCATTAGCAAGCAATACCTAGAAGTAGACCTGACAACTTAATGTCTAGCAACATACTTCTGGAAAAGCACCTCCCCCACTGCTACTAAAATGCTTCTTCTAACACCCACTTCTTTACAGAAACATATTGGCATGAAAGACAGTTGCAAAAGTCTTACCAAACTGTAGTGATTTACAGCAGTTTAAGACATTCACAGGTTTTTTTTTTAATAGCAGCACTCAGGCTGCTTATGAAGGAAGCCAACATAGTGTTTACTATTCCAAAGCTAGAAATAGTCTCAAATCATTCTTGTTGTTTTGATAAGTATAGAATAAAAATAAAAAACTCTGATTTGAAAAAAACAGATCAACATACTGTTTCCACTGTGATATGCCAAAGTTTTTAATAGGTACTAGTCAGTCATTTACAGTATGAGTTTGCAGATCCTATGCTCAACTGTCGAAAATTGTAAATTGCTTGAACTTAAGTCTGTAAGCAAGGCTAGAGGTTTTTATTGAACTTGTGAACAGGACAGTCACATCAGTTATTGTGCACAGATATTTTCTGTCTTCTTATGGAAAAAATATCTACAGTGAATCTGGAATAAATACACCTCCCTGTAAAAAAATTAAACCAGTTAAATCAAGTCCTAGTAATGAGACTGATATTCTGCTTTTTGTTTTGTGAGGTTTTTTGGCTCTTTTTTAAAATACATGACTGCCTTTAATCTGGACAATTTTATACTTCAAATGAAATCCAGTCATTTTTAAAGCTAACAGCTGTTTTTCATTTATTAAAAGAACTAATCTTGAAAGTTCCAATGACACCTGTCCCCATAAATCACCCAAGTATTTTTTCCTCTTCCTTATAAAAAATCACTTTTGATTTCCAGAGTTTTGAAGAGGGGCACCTGCTCTGTCAGATAGAGGCACTGGATTTGTTTTTTCTGAGGCTAACAGGCCAACCACCTCTAACTGGAACTGAAGGAACAAGAACTCTACCACATCTGGGTATCTCACATCTAACCCAGTCACTTCTGCTGTTTGGACAGGTAAACCACAGTGCCCTGTGTAAAATGGGCAAGAAAATGCCACCCACCTGACAGTTCTTCCCAGTATAACCCAAAGGACAGATGCATCGGTATGTGCCAAGGCTGTCCACGCAAGAGCCTCTGTTCAAGCAAGGATGGGAATCACACTCATTAATTTCCGTGAGACAGAAGGGTCCTGTAAACCCCGCTGGACACTGGCAAGTGAAGGAGTTGATCCCGTCCACACAAGTGCCTCCATTGAAACAGGAGCTGCAAAAGATGAGAACAAAGGTTAGCTGAAACAAAATGCAATTAGCTCACAGCCAAACCAGTATATAAACATTACTGAAACGAGGGAGAAAAACAGATTATGGGATCTTGTGACCACCGGTAAGCTCCTGCTAAAGAAGCCTGAATCCGTTAACATAGTTGGAGGGGACTACAACTCACTGCCTTTTACCTTGGCAAGCAAAGAAAGTAAAGCAGGTTTTCAGTGAGTCATTAATGTTGGAGGCAACTTATTTAATGAAATCTTCCCAGCTTCAACAAGACCACAGACAATACTGTACCAGGTAGGCATGTGTCTTGCTCAAACTGATGAATTTTATACAAATTTTATTACAAATTAAATTGTATTACAAAATATGAGAAACAAAACAATTTGCCTTTTTTTTAAAAGGCTTCAAAGGAGTCACAGGTACGTTTTCTCAAGGAAAAAGTTTGTTTAACATGCAAAACACAAGCATGTTCTTCATTGAAATGATTTAAAAGTACTGGCATTGCTGAATTCCTCTCTCTTCTCATGAGAACCTTAAGTCCTTGACTTGTAAAACTACTTATACATGCCCTGGCAGAATTCAGATCAAAGGAATTATCCCCTTCTTCCCAAACTTCTGATCATAAGAAATTCTGACAGATTAGGTGTCCTACAGAGAAGTGACTGGGAAACTTAGGAGAAGCAATGCCTCCAGCAAAATCAGCTCTTTTTTCCTTCTAAAAGAATGCCTGCCTGGAAGCTTCTGCTCCTCTGAAAATAACCCTAGATCAGACCAAAGATAATCAGTTTGTACAGAGAATAATTTCATGCTGTTATCCACCTTGTGCACTGTCAGAGGTTTCTTCTATCAGAAAAGCCACTGACTCACCTCCTTGAACTTTCAGTGAAAGTTTTAAGTATCTAAACTGTAACTGTGATTACAGTAGGGATGTCAACATCAACCTATTTATCAGAGATGTTCCTCTGCCTTCTGGACTGAATTCTGTTTTACAGGAAGCAGAAACTGCTGTTTATATCCATGGCAAAACAAGGAAGAGAAGACAGAGAAATTGTGAATCATTTGGTGTGCTTCACTGAAATCAAGTACCCATCTCCAAAAGAAGATGGCACTTTCTCATAGGCAGATCATCTCACAAGACACAGAAGAGTTATTTGAACTGATTTCAAATTAGCCAAGCATCATGGCACTCTTAAGTATGGCTCAGTAAATTCTGGTTGAGGAGGTGTAACTGGTTTACCTTGTCAGAGTGCTGAAAATTGCTACATCCTTCATTCATACCTGCAAGACTGGTTCCTGTCCTGACTGATAACAAAAACAAAACCAGGATGAACCTCAAGGAAGAACCAGGTATTCTGCTAGAACAGCCAACATACTTCACTTGATTAAACAACTGTTGTGCAAATTAAACACACCCTCATCAGTGACACAATCCTGTTCTTAAGCAGAAGATGTTAAAATACTTCCTCCTCCCCAAAGGCAGTTTTATAAAAGGCAAGAAAAATCATATCTTTGTGTGCAGAAAATGCATGAGAATATCAGGAGCTTTGCATTTAGGCACATTCTTTGTTTCTGGTAACTAGGCTAGAATAGACTAATTTAATTAATTAATCATTTCAGGCTTTATTAGAAATTGTTTCTGTTTGAGATTCTGAAGTAATTTACATCAGTCCTAACAAAGAAAATAAATAAGCACACAGATGATAGATACACAGGGTTAACTCTCAAAGAGCTTTTAAAACTACCAAGTGTAGTTTTAAAAACTACATAAACTTATATAAGGACCAGCTGTTGAGCATTTTAACTCAGTTCCATACCTCCCCCTCAGAATAACCTCAGGTTTTATCTCAACACTGCTAAACCACATCAAATTTGTCGGCATTAAAAGATCTCTGATGATTAAACCTTTCCAGTACAGAATCTGTGGAATTAGTTTTCCTCCTGGTTGCTTCTTCATATACTCACTGTCAATAACTCAGGGCTAATTTATTTCTCCTGCCTTTCTAAAAGTTGGCCAGTGCTTCCATTTTTGCAGCTTCTGTATTTCTCAATGCAGTAACTTCATAAGTAATCAATCATTTCCTCTCCCCTATATGGTAATGGTATTATAAAAACATAAACTATTTACATTTCAATAAGCTAGCATCTGTTACTGTCTTAACATTTGTTAAACACTGTCATATTCCTTCTGTAGTGGAACTAAGCTGCTAACCAGCAATGCAAACTGAATACCAACTTTGATAAGCAACTGCTTTTCAAGCTGGTATCCCACATAAGGTAATCAAGTTTTCTTTGCATGAGTCACAAGTGCATCTTGGTGACAAAAGGCAGGAACACAAGATCCTCACTGTGAGAAGCTGCTTCTAAGTAGGACCGGCTTCCAGTCACAAGCACGCCTTGTGCAGCAACACAGTGGAGCTGCCTCACCTCTCAGTGCACTCATCGATATTGTTCTCGCAGTTGGTTCCCTCGAACCCAGGCTGACACTTGCAGGTGTAGCTGTTGACATAGTGGGTGCATGTGCCTCCATTCCTGCACGGTTCACTCAGGCATTCATTGGTATCTGTTTGACATTTATCACCATGAAATCCAGGGAGGCAGATACACGAGAAAGAGTTTATCCCATCCACACACGAAGCTCCATTTTGGCAGGGATCTAAGACAGATACAGTACAGTGAGTATTAAAACAGGTAACAGCCAAAGGCCAGGCCTAGAGTAGCTGCTTTCAGGACAAAGGTATCCCACAGCCCAGTGTGACAGAGCACTGGCAGGTTTTTCTGAGCTGCTTTATGGAAGAGATGGTTACAGAGCATTATCAAGAATTAATTCACAAGAAGGTCTGCATCAAGGCCAAGATTTGGGGCCTCTAAGATTCTCTCTTGTGATTTGTTCAAACAAAACTTGGTTTAAAATGAAAACTAATTTTTTGACAAATGCCTACTGATAGAGAGAAGACTAACAACACAGCGATTGATTCTTACTCCCAACCAACTCTTATTCATAAGAGAACTTGGCCCATTCTCTCTTTTCCAAACGCTGCTCAACACACAGGAGAACTCGTGCTTAATTTTAAGCATGAAAGAAGTCCAGTCAAATCTAATGCATATGCATATTAGCATGTACCTGAGCACTTGTGTGTTAATGAGCATTTAGTAGTTTTTCTAGTATCAAAGGCTGACTGAGGAAAGCCTGTTAGAAAAATTTACAAATTCACGTTAGATTCTCCTCACCTCTACATTTCTTGACTTTTCCTTTATCCCTACCATGGTCTTGCTACTTGTGTATCACCTCTTTTGACTTGAAATCCACCCCCTGCTACTGTATTCTCTCTACTTCCACAAGTATCAACTGGACAGATCTCTGCCATTCAGTAGTTACCTCCTGCTTTACTCCTTCTACTTTTGGATTTAAGATCCATAATCCTCTGTCCAGATGTGGCCTCTGAAAACAGATTGCTTTCCTACTCTGCACTCCATAGGCCAAAAGCCTACAAATATTAAGGCAGGGAGGGAAACTGGGAGAGTGGAAGGAAAAGGGGAGATGAGAAAGGCTATGAAAAAAAGTTATGGCACAGATTTTTTGATTTATGACTAACTTTAAGTACTACTCAAATACGAACTTGAAAATAGGAAGAGACTCCACCAAAAATTTGCAGTTCAACAGAAGTACAAGATCATTCTGTTCACTGGTAAATTAAGAAAACATATGTGAAAGGTAATTAAAGCTCACTTATTGACTGAGAAATATGCTCACATGATAAAATTGTGTTATGAGACACACCTGCATCCATTTAAAGGTCATCTGACTACTGCAGAGAAAAAACACATTCAGAGTGAGACCCCTGGCAGCTATGAAATGTTGTGTCTATGGCAGCCAGCCATTTATGACTGAAGCCAAAAGCTGTGCATTAATTTTCTGTGCCACACATTTACTGAGAGAAAAAAAAAGAGACTCAATTATCAACTTTTCAATAAGTTCTTGTTGTTGGAGGGTTTGTTTGCTTCATAGATTAAAGATATTTGGCTCAAGCCATGGAAGGTTTTTGTTATGCTAAATGAAATCAGCTGTAGCAGTAATTTGAAATTCTTCTTCAACCTCATGGGTGTGCTGCCTAACAGACAACACAGGATGAATCTCACAGCTCTCAGAACACTTAGGAACAGAGAGACTTCTCAGCTGTTCAAGAGAGAAAGATGAACACTTTAAAACCTTTTTTTATTTTTGTATATCCATGTTAAAATTGACAGGACAAGTAATAATTTTTTTTTTTTTTTTTGCTTCAGTCTGCAAAACTCTGGCTCAATGCACAGTGACTATCTTGTACTGTACCTGTTTGCTCTGAAAGAGGCAATCAGAAGCCCAGATTGAACCAGATGCATTACAAGTTTTCAGCAGTGCTACTTTGGAATTTCCCGCAGTAAGTTTTGCTCATAGAGTTGTTTGGATCCTTCTCTACAGCAGTCACAAATTTAAATTTTTTGCAATGCAAAACATAGCTCTCTTAAATTTATATCTAAAGTCTTTAAGACTTTAGTTTGTTTTTAAGCTATTCTAATAAAAAACAGTGGTGGGGTTTTTTTTTTCCTTTTTAAAGACCCAGCAGATGAAAAAATTACAACATTGTATATTCCTCCAAGGTTGGATAGTGCACTTCTCAAATAGTACCAGATGAACTTTTAAACACATGACACTTCTCAGGAGACTCTGATTTCATCTGATGATGATACAGATATTTGTCCAGCAAGAAAAAGAATTATGTATTTGGTTTCCCTTGTAAACAGCAGTGTCAAGGGCATGAACTTAGCATTTGCTTGCTTGCAATTTAAACCATTTCAGTACTCAGCAGTGTATGGGATATCCTCCTGCAACTGATACCTATTCTGGATCAGAGGGCCTTCCTGCTGCTTAACTTGTTTTCAAACATGGATTTACAGGAACAGCCACAGGACCCGCTCTTTCCAGAACATTAATGTCAAACAGTGACATTTCAGGAAAGGCTGCTATACCCAAGATTCCCAACACACCCTCAATCAAGCCCTGCAGTGTTACTTTAACTTGGTATTAAAATTCAAGGCAAATGTAATTCTTCATTTAACTGTGTTCCTTATTAAAGTATATAAATTATGTGACATTTTCAAGTTAAGAATCTGGGAACAACTCCTGCAATCAGTTAGAACCATTTCCAGAACCTGAATGTGATGGATTTTGACTTCTTTAAAGATGCAGGTCTTACAGAACTGAGATCTGAGGTTTGTTTTGGTTTTGTTGGGTGTTTCCTTTTTTTTTCTTTTTGGTAAGAGATTATAAAGGAATTTCCAGTATCTGTCAGATAGAACTCATCAATAGCATGGCAAAATTATTTCGAGACAAAACAATCTGCTGATACTCACTTGAAAGGCAGTCATCAATGTTACTGTCACAGTCTCCTCCAGTGAAACCTGGCCGGCATTCACACAGGTAACTGCCTTGAATATTATGGCACAGAGCATGATTTTTGCAGGGCTTTGAGAGACACTCATCAATATCCACTGTACATCTTTCCCCTGAAACACACAGTCCAGAAGTAAGATCCCTCATAAAGGAAAGAATGGTCAAAAGGCTCAGTGCCAATACTGCTCAGTGTTGAGAGCACAGTATGTTCCCCATCCCCATTACCTTCCCATCCAGGGGCACACTGGCAGGTGTAGCCTTCAGAGTCAGGAGATTCTTGGCAAATTCCTGAGTTCTCACAGGGGTCAGGAGAACATGGAGCAACTACTACCTGGCAGTTCACACCTGGAGAACAGAAGGGGAAACACCAGGAGAATATGCTGCTGTTTACTGCTTTGTGGATGAATAAAGAGATTGTAACTTGCCTGATTATCCTATACAGCAGTGGCCAGCATTTCCATATTTGAAACATCTCAGCAGAAGGAAAAGATCAGAGCACTCCCCACAAGCTCAGTGGGTACAAGCACACAGCAGCCATGGTAATTCTGAGTTTAATGTCCCTTCAATTCCCAGTGCAGTTAAGAGATCTCAGTCTTAACTTTTATACAAAGGAAACTAAGCTGAGCTGCCACGAGGATATTTCTTAATGAGTCCAAAGAAGGCTTAGATATTGGCTTACTAAGTATTCTACAACTGTATCATGTCTATATGAAATGACTGTAATTCCACTACATACAACCATGGCATTTACCCTCTTGATTTCTACTTCCATGATGCTCAATGAAAAGATTTAAATGGTACTGAGTGAAATGAAGTGGAAAATTTGTAAGAGAACAGAAACTTCACTCTGAATTTTCACCTTTGAATCCTTTCCTACAGGTACACCTATATCCATTCAACAGATCCTCACAAGTTCCTCCATTTTGGCACGGGTTAGATTTACATTCGTTCCTTTCTGTTGAACAGTAGTCTCCTATCCAGCCTGGGTCGCAGACACACTTGTACCTGTGAGTAGAAAAACAGCAGCTACTTTAGAGCATTCTGAAATTACTCTCCATCCCATTAATCCTGCAGATTAGTTTTGAAGAGAAAACCAGTTCTCTCTTTAGGAGAGCCCCAAGTTACATTTTCATTGCTTACCCCTACTGTATAGTTTTGAAAACACTGAAAACAAACCCCCCCTTAAAATAACATTTCCCTCTGTTAGAGTTTTCACAAAGCGCTCAGTCAACCAGCAGCGTGTTTCTACTTTGATAAGACCATCTCAACACATTTTAACAAAGACAGAAGAAAAAAAGATTAAAAAAAGCAGAGAGGAACAATAGGTTCCAAAGACAACTATACCAAATTAATACAAAGTAGTGGTTACAAATGAAAACAGCTGGCTGGGAGCAGGAGCAATCTTCTCCATCACATTTCAAAATTCGAAGTACAGCAGCACTCTGCTCATATGACATAGAACTTGGTGAAATGCCCTAAACTCAGGCCATGCACACTGATCTCCTTCTCTAGCTTGCAAACAAGACTTACTTTATCTTGCCCTGAATGTAAGATGCACATGGGCATAGATACGAATGCAAGTGACAGATGACAGACAAGAAGAACCAAAACATTTGTTTTCCAAGCTTACACAGAGTCTGATTTGGCAATAAAGGCAGCCTGTCTGCCAGCTCCAGGGAAAGTGCTGCATCCTGCCCCACAGAGGCACCCACAGTGATAAGCCACTTCCTTGCTCAAGTGCTGACAACACTTCCCAGGACACAGGCACAGGTCTGAGAAGCACTGTTATTTCACATACAGCTGGGAAATTTCACAAACACAAGCCCTACATCTCCAAGCCTCTTGACTCCATAGGCCTTGCACTCCCAGACTTACCAAAAAGAGGTCTGATGCAGGGCTCCTGAATCTTCCTGGATTGTAAGATTTAGAAGCAACTACTGCCATCAAAATAGCCATAAAGGGCTTTCCTTTTTTTCTCTCAGGAATGCAACAACGTGACTAAAGCTAACAAAATCTCAGCTTTGGACAAGCTGTTCTAAGTCAAATACTCTCAAAGTAGTCCCTAGTATAAAAAGTTGTCTAACTGTTCCTTAATACAGAGTATTTGGATAGCAAGAACCAAACAGCACTACCCAACAAAGACAGTCTCTACACTCAATGTTTTATTAGAGTTGGATGGGATAGCTGCTGCTCCCCAAAGAGTTGACTTGGAACCATATCTTTATTTTGATTGCATTCATTCTACTCTCTTGAATTGCCAAACCCTCCCTTTAGATGGTGGAAGTCCACCCTGTGCTCCATGCCCATGCAAAAACAGCAAAGAATACAACACAGGACACAAATATCTACATTGAACAGCACAGACTGTAGCTGGGGACAAAAGGTCTACACCTTACTGTAATTATGTCATGGGCAGCAGATAAGTCAAGATCCTAATCTGAGAAATCAGAGAAAAAATCAGAAACCTCAAGTCAAGATGGAACTCTGTACAAAGGAAGAAGAAAAAAGTATGAAAGACAGAATGTAAGTTTAATGTAACAATATGTACTTACCCAGTAGCAATGTGGGTGCAGTTGCCATGTACACAAGGATTACTAAGACAGCCATCTGCCTGTGACTGACAGTGAGGATGGTGGTAACCTTCAGGACATACACACTGAAAGCCATTGACTTCATTTATACATGTTCCACCATTATGACAAGGGTTGGATGTGCATTCATCAATGTCCACATTACAACGTGGGCCTGGAGAAAAAACCAAACCAAACCAACAAAAAACAGCACAATACTTACTATATACAATTTCTTAGAAGAACATTTGCTTTGCATGTCTGAAGAACATACACTGAGGCACAACTCAGCAAAGCCCATGCAGCGGAACAGAGCTTGCATGCCTCTGTGCTTTAACTGAAGTCAAGAGAAGCATTTTTGAAAGTTGCAGCAATTTTCTGTGCCTGGAAAACAGCACTTAACACTCAACACATATTTACAAGCCATTCAAGAACCTCAAAAGGATTCCACAAAAAAAAAAAAAATAAATCACTGGTTAATATTCATTAAAAGGCACAAATCACTCAACTGTATCATGCTTGGAACAAACCTCTTGAGCTTCACTTGTCACATCCCTGCTCTTCTGCTTTGAAAGTACCTACCCTTTGAACAACCAATACTGCCACACTGTCTGCAGTAAATATAGTTCTTGTGGTTTATTGCGCAAAAGGGACTCTAAAACACTGCTTCCTGTTTTGCCTGTCTCTGATTACGACTGCAAGATCCTTGAAGAAGTGACCATAAGCTGGAAAGCTAAACAAAGTGAAAGCATTTTTGACATAAGGAAACGACAAAGTAACAAGACTCCATGCAAGCCAGCTCTTTAAATACTAGAATATGCCAATTCATCATATTGCTGAATTATTTTAACAGCATAACAGTAAGAAGTCCAGTAGGATAACCAATATGACAACAACAAAGGAGACTGAAAGGCAGGAGTGATCAGGATCATGCTCTTCCTGTCTGGGAACTAAAGAGTACCACCGTGCCAGAGCCAAAGGAAGGACAGAATGCCATAAATTTAGAAAGACACCCAGAAGAAAGCACAAAGACACATGAAACCTCTTAGTGTTCTTTCTAATGCATTTCAGATCAATTCTAATTAGAATCATTCAGTAATAAACAGTAACAAGTGATGAGAAAACTGTTATAAACAGTACCGACTGTCTTACAACAATTATTTTATAAGCGTATTACCCTACATGGCTCAAAGCATATTAAATCCATTATTAACAGTGATGAGATGGGTTTTAGGCATCAGAAAGAGTCCTGATATAGATCTATCATTCTAAGTGTGGATCCAAAAGTGTCTAAAAGCTTCTTTTTTCAGCCCAACTTTTACTGTATCAGATATGGCTTTATAATTCAAAAAGGAGACAGAACAGACCACATTATGAAAGAGAAGTACTGAAAAAACCAAGTTGCTCAGTTGGAGACTTCAGTGGAGAGCAGCTCATTAGAACACTGAGTTAATGCTTTGATTTCACAGAAAGAAAAATAATGGCCACAGTCAAAGCCCAATGTACTGTCAAATCAAACACCTCTCTCTCTATATTGTCCACAATCTCTCTTTCCCTGAAAAGAAGCTGTAAATAATACACTGAAGTCACAGGGGTTTATTTGTTATAAAACCAAGAACCATGAATTGGATGTAATTACCTAACAAGAATGGCATTTCACAGCACAGATTAGGCCATTTTTCTGCTTGGTAGAACTTGCTGTAATGCAAGATGCTGAGATTCAAAGATTAGAAGGATTTACCGAGATAATAACTGAATCCCAGTCAGTCTGCAAAGAACAGCTTCCTTAGCCACCTGGATCATTACCTTCAAAACAACTCGAAGCTGCTGGGTAGCTGACTTTACCTGTAAATCCAGGTTTGCAAGCACAGTTGTAGCGATTAATGCCATCAATGCAGTCCCCATGAATACACGGGTTACTTGCACAGTCATCAAAGTTATTTTCACAGTTCACTCCTGGAAAAAAAATAATAGTTACAGGAATAAGGAGGCCAAGTCTTACAAAGAAGAGACAAAACTATCTTCTAGAAATAGGCAAATTCAGAAACCCACCTGCTTCAAAGTTATGCATGCACTGGGACAACTTAAAACAGATGATGATGCAGAAGCACTGTAACACCAAGGAATATCACCTGAGTCACTAGGTGCTGCCTGAATCTGACCCTGAATTTGTACTATTTAAAGGACAGAATAAAGCATTTTGAATACCATATCTACTGGGTTTTTCTCCATGCTTGAATTTTGAGTGTAAAGAGAGGCATATTCTTCCAAGACCAGTGAAGGTTAGGCAATCCACACAAACCCAGAAAAATTCAGCAATGAGAGGTAATGTGAAAATGATACCATAAGCTTATCTCTGTATGCAAATTTAGCACACGGAAGAAATAATTAAATGCTTGAATTATGTTAAAATCAAGATCTTCCACTTATGCTTTATGTACCTGAAGTGCCCAGCAGACAGTTACATTGGTAGCCATTCACCAGATCAATGCAGCGCCCTTGATGGAGGCAAGGATTGCTGTGGCATTCATCTATCTGCTCGCTGCATATAGCACCCATATAGCCAGGATTGCATATACATGTGTATGAATCAATCCCATCTTGACATTCACCATGGTGGCAAGGATCAGGGTTACAGTTGTTGATATTCTCCTCACACAGAAGGCCAGTAAAACCTAAGGAAAAATTATGAACAGAAAAAATTAAGAAGTTAACTGGTATGATGCTGTAGTGAATATAATGGAAGTACAGAAAAAATCATATTAAGAACCAGCAAAGTGGCAGACAGCACAAAAGGTGACTGACTGGGTATCTCAACTGCTACCCATTTTCCATCCCTGGAACACACCACTCTTCCACTGTTCACAGCATTACACAACATCATCTTACATGGAGAATCCTGGCACTGGAAGTGGTGACCTTCAGTTTATCCAGTAGAGAAGCAATGAAAGGAAATATAAATCTTCATGACAAATATTTTCTTGCATCAGTATAAACTGTCAGAAGGCTCTCTTCTGTCATTATTTTCTCTACACAGTATCAAGGGGGTTGCCTCTTTCAGTATGAGAAATTATTGCAAAGATGCTGCAGAAAACCTCCCAAGGGAATTCCCTTGGCTAATGGCAAAGCCACCGCAGCTCTGCTTATTTAAAAGTGTCTTGCCCTTTTCATTGGGAAACCTTTCAATAACTCCAATCAAGCACCAACTGCAAATTTATGAAAGACTGCATGCAACCTCTTCCATCAGGAGCAATGAAACAAGCAGCAATTGGGCCTGTTTCATTCTGCTTCAGCTGGGAAACATCCTGAGCAACAGAGGAGGACAGAATCTATTCAGCAGAGGGGCTAAACCAACAGTTCTGGGAGCTAAGAGCAGCAAACAACTCCCTCAGAGCTGTTTTCCATGAGCCCTGTTTTTCATGATGGAGCAGAGATGTATCAAACAGGGACAATTTAAAATAGCTGGCTTTCAGAGATGAGGTTTTGGAGGAAAGACTCACGCTGCCTTCCAGCAGCTGAAGATTAGGAAGGATGACTTCAAATTTCAGACATCAACTGGAGACTGATAGAAACCAAGCTGCAGGGAATTTCAACAGCTGAAGAGTGATTCTCACCTGAGTATTTTAAGTGGATAACAGGCTCCCCATTTTTCATACAGGGTTGAGGTTATTTCTCTGGTCAAACATACCAGGTGACGGCTAACATTTCCAAGTTCTGCGAATGTATGCATGGATGAATGGGTGTGGGAGTAGGTGGGGAGAGGGAAGGGAAGCTAGTTAGAGAGACGGATATAAAAAGACATTAGGAAAGGAAGAAAAACAAACCAATACGAGGATGAACACTGCGGGGTGGGGGGAGGACAGAGACAGAGAAAAGAAGCAAGGCCTAAGACAACTCAAGAAAAGAAAAGCCATGATCTACCACTGGGAAGGAGAAGTGGAATAATGCCAGGAGGGAAAGAAAAGACAAAAAGCAAGCAGTAAATAGAGCTATCTGTACAGCATTTGGCCAAACATTTTGCAGATTTCAATCACTTGGGCAGCTGGTGGTTACAATTCAGGGACCATGTATCACTCATAATACGAGATTAACAGAGCAAGGATATAATAAAACAGTATTGTACAGTAACTGACCTGCCCCAGTGAAGAATTCCACATTTCAGTCTTATAGAAAGCTGGCAGCATTAAATATAATTCTTCTTATACATTCATTAAAGAAAAATATTACTTTGCCTCCGATTGTAGCACAACTGAACCACTTAAAGATCAGATATATTTCTTGCTCTCTTAACTGAACACACTTTACTGAGATAAAATCTCCCTCTTCACAGGCAAGAGTTAGACTAGAAAAAAACCCTCATGAATACAGAACATAGTAATCCCTCAGACACTACAGAAAAAAGCCCTAATACAAAGTCTCTAATTTGTTTTCAGTCAAAATACTAACCAAGGATTTTACTAAGAGCTGCTGCTTAAGTAACATACATTTAGTTGCTTTCAGCTTGTTCCTTAATAATGCATCCTGTACCTTCATGGAAGCAATAGTCTTCCCTCCTCATCTGGGAAACCCAGGACTTTTGTACTGAAGTGGTTCCAGCAGTTAAGTTCCCAAACTCAGGACAGCTTTTCAAGGCACAGCTCTGTACATTTTCCTCAACTACATGACCCAAAACGGTCCTAGGCCAAATAAGCTCTGCACTCCTGGTGAATGAAAGCAACCAGCCCACACACCAGGTTGAGAAAGATTTTCTAAGTTTGTTTCCAAGTTTGGAGAATATTTGATTTTTTTTTCTTCTTTTTGCAAGTGTCAGCTTATTCTGTCACATGCAGTAATCAAAAGGAGAATTCTGACAACAATGAGTATTCCTCTCCTGATCAGAACTACTGCATTCCTCTACTTCCAAAAAAATCTGTGTTTCTTCAGACAGTTTGGAGAAGGGAAAGAGAAGGTTGGTGGAAAGACTGGAGAGGAATTTTTAGGCTAACCTCTGCTATAGACTGTACAGTGGAGAGTAATTTAGTGAAGTTTAATTTGCCTTATTTTGATTACTGGAATGATTCAAATTGAGAAAAATTACACTTAAGTCTAGCTAAGAAAAGAGCACATTTCTGGGACAAAGGTAGTTTCAGGAGTTGTTTGGTCTCTTCCCCACTGGCATAGCTAAAGCTGCATTCCACCCCTGAATCTGCATCATAAGCAATGCATCAGGCACCATTAACTAAAAGCAACCAGAAGTTCTTCCTTACTGAGAATTAGAGTGTAACAGCTCTGAACCCTGTTATTTGAGTAAAAGTTAAGATAAAATATATCTACATCACTCCTAGAGGTCTGAAGAAAATTCCATAATAAAACCTGATGCTTCTAAATGTGCAATTAGCCAAGCAATAAAGGAATTTATTGTATGTAAAAAACCCCAAAAACAAAACAACAAAAAAAACTACTGAAAAACAACCAACACAAAAAAAAACCCCAAAAATCCCCAACACCTCAGTTCCATCCACAGCTCTGTCATAATTTATGTATGATGCTTGATAAATCATTTTAAATACACTCTGGCAGGCAGCTACTGTCCAGTATTTCTTCCAGTAGACACAATTTTAATGCATTTCTATCCTCACTTTTTACATAAAATAGCTTGATGCAATAGAGATCATAATACACAGTGGTACTGCTCTGTCCATCTCTTGCCCTCCAACTGTATACTATATAATCCATCTTGGAAGAAATACATCTAAGCCATAGATAAACTGCTGTTTTTTCACTTGTGGATTCCACAGCCAATATAGAAGAAGTTGCCAACTTATAGGAAGCAAGAGATGGGGCTGAAATAGGGAGGCCAGTACTCCATCATGGACTTACTGCTGTCACAAATGAAAAGTTTTCTGTACTTAAATACTATCCTCTGCCTCAAAGGAGTAGAAAAAGCTTTGCAACAAACAAGCAGCATTTCAGAGAAAGAAAGAGAACACTGACACTTCTTTGAGCAGCCCTTTGAGTTACGTAAGATCTTCACTCCAGGGGCTCTGAACACAACACTAACCTGTGGCGCACTGGCACTCATAGCCGTTGGGATGGTCGATACATTTGGCTCCATTGAGACATGGTGTGCTGGAGCAGTCATCTATGTCAATCTGACACACAGCACCACTGAATCCTGTAAAGCAGAAAAGAGTTGAAAATCCAGGAGTAATTTGAAGTAGCTCATCTGAACAGATGTGCTGTCAGGAATTATTCATTAGCAAATCCTTAAAACCACCTAAACATAAGCTCAGTAAATCTAAACTCAATTGCATCATTAAGCACACGCAGCACACCCTGGGTGGATTGGTTCCTCATCCAAAATCACCAGACGAAACAGTGTCTTCCCTCCATGTCAAAGGAGCCTCAGCTTGAAAACCAAGAGGGCCAAGCCAAACAGAAAAAAGCAGATGGAGCACAAGTAGTGTCCACTAGTGGATAGCATGCCTGTCTATAAAACTGAGAGGCCATCAACAAAAGCTTTCAAGTAACCAAAGCAAGTACGTTATACTGAAACAGTAAGTGTATATCACTCAGGCTTTCAGACTAAAATTGCTAGAGAGTGTGGAATTTGATAATATACAGCACTGGACCTTTAAATACACTCTGTGAAATAGTTAACAAACTATCAACAGCTTATGTCAGAGGATGCAGATCCTTACACACTTAAAGAGAAAAAATAAAAATCTCCAGGAATGTTTCTTGGAAGAAGGAACCAAACAAGGATCCAGAACATCATTAGTCAATCCGAAGGGATGCAGAGCAGACTTCTGTCAAGTATACTCTGAATTCATTTTTTTTCCCTCAGGAAAACAAGTGGGGTTTACCCTATAGTTCACATAGATCCCTCAGCATTTACCCTTCTTTTCCCAAGTGGAGACAGTATCTCACTGTGCTATCTCCCATAACAGAAGTTCATGTTTCCAACTGCCCTTTCAATGAGATGTCCAACAGTATGTTTCTCAACACTTGTTCAGTTACAGGCACAATATTATTGCCACCAACATATGTCTATTCTTATTTACCAGTGATTGCAACTCACTCATTCAAACAGATGCTGCACTAAGACAACAGAAACTCACAAGATGCATACCCCAGCCAAAACCTCTCACTGGTTATCTATGCAGTTCTTGGGAAGATGAAGCAGGAAAAGCTTCCAGAAATAAGCACTTACCAGGAGGACAGACACAGAGGAAACGGTTGACTTTATCAAGACACTCTCCGTTGTTCACACAGGGATTACTTAGACACTCATCAATATCTTCTTCACAGTGAACACCTTTAAAACCTGATTAAAAAAAAAAACAACAGTAAGAGGTGACTGAATGACTTAGAAAGTGTCCTTGGAAGTGTCTCTTACATCAAGTTATAGGGAGGTGGGGGTCAACCTCTTCGCCCTAGTTCAAGATGACAGGACAAGGGGCAATGGCTTCAAGTAGCACCAGGGGAAATTTAGGTTAGATAGCAGGAGGAATTTCTTTGCAGAGAGGGTGGTTAGGCTTTGGAATGGGCTGCCCAGGGAGGTGGTGGAGTCCCCATCCCTGGAGGTGTTTAAGAATCGCGTAGATGTGGTGCTGGAGGACATGGTTTAGGGACACTGGCAGTGTAGGGTTAATGGCTGGACTTGATGATCTTGAAGGTCTCTTCCAGCCAAATCAATATATGACTCTATGAATCAATGCTGAAAGTCTAAGCCTAGTTTCACTTGAGTTTGCAAACTGGACAGAACCAATGAGGTAATAATATACACCAGAGGTTAAAAAGAGATACTGAATGTGTACTTTTCACCATTGCTGAACTTGCTCAATCAGCAGTAACAGAAGAAGGTAGATGTGAATTTGGCACAAATGTTTTCTTCTACTTGATGAGAAGATGCCATGTTTGAACACTTTGGAAGAAACTGATATATTTGGGTATGCACCAATACAAGGTGAAAGTTAAAGAAACACAGTAGATAATTTTAGCTCAAGGCTTTTTAGCTAATGAAAGAGTAAAATAAAAATATTGAGGGTGAAACACTTGGGACTAGAGTAATAACACCTTTCAAAACAAATTAGGTATTAATATAGTCTTATTCTAGTTTTCATGGTATGAGCTGATCACCTGCAGGGGTCACAATTCTTTCATTATACTTTATAATAGAGTATAATGTGCACCCTTTATTCTTTCACTCCATAAGAAAGATAGCAGACTATGTAAAAGATTGGCATGCTGGACATGTGAATTTGACAAGCACCATTTCAATCAAGTTATCTTTTTTTTTTTTTTTTTTACAGTTATTCCTCGAGTCAATAGGAGCTTGCATCACTTGGGCTATTTTAAGCAGAGAAATAACCCAAGCACCACTGATCAGAATCTTTTTATTCATATCTGAAAACAGTCACTCTCTTAAAAGTTTGCACCTGCTTTACTTCACAAAACATAAGTTTCCGCACATGCATTTTACTAGATATAGTAATAAATATGTTCATACATACTCCAGTTCCAAACACTAACTTCCTTTGCTGATGTACCAATCGTTTTCTTTCTCAGTCCTCTAATTGCTTTCTCCCCCACACAAATGCCAGGTCCTCCTGGCTGGTGCTGCCACAGCCAGCTCTCTCACGGTTTTACTTAGCCTCACCCATTTGCAATTTAGTGTTCCACCTTAGCAGAGCTCTCTGTGCTCTCTCTGCCTTCTGATTTTTCCCTTTACTGAAAGCCCTGTCTTTGTCAGAAACTCCCCTCACCTGGCATACAGAGACATGTGAATCCTCCTATTTTATCTAGGCAGGTAGCATCATTCTGGCACGGATTGGAATGGCATTCGTTGATGTCCATTTCACAGCGAGGTCCTGTGTAGCCCTTCAAACACTCACAGTGGAAAGAGCCTTCTGTGTTTACACACTTCCCAGCATGTTCACAGGGATTGCTGTTTGCTACAAGTAAAACATATACACGCATATGTCAAAACCTCTCCTTGGAGCAGGAAAGCCACAACGTTCTTTTATTAGTCACAGCCTTTGCCAGTGGTCGTTCCTTTCCAGCAGTAATACCAGGGAAAAACTGTTCATCCTCTGCGGAAAGGTTACTGTGAGTGAAGAAAACATCTGTCAGCTACTTGCCTGTGAGAGGCATGAAGATTGTTGTCATGACCAATGGAGCAACTCTGGTCCATATTACTAATGAGAGTTCTTCAAAGGAAAATATCAACTAGCATAGATTAGAGAATTAATGAAGCTTTCAAGGCCTTATCTCCAGATCTTCTTCTACATTTACTTCCCTACTCTTCTGTTAGTACACAAAGCAAACAACCTAACTCCCCATTTGTATAGTTGCAAATAGAAACTCACCCATTGCACATTCATCGACATCCTCAGTGCAGTCTGCTCCCTTATGACCTTGAGGACAGGTGCAGATATAGTGTCCATTCACAGGGTTGGTATCACACAGAGCACCCTTCTGGCAAGGATTGCTAACACATGCATCATCCAAGTGGCACAGAAGACCTGAAGAAGCATCCAAGAGTATTCAAAAAAGTGAGATATAGCAGTCTGACTGTATGTTACACAACCAAATCCCTTAGCTTGGTATTTCAACTCCCACAACCAGAAGCTTGAGCAATATCTTACAGGCTTCAACCTATAGAATACCACAGGAATTTCACCACACACTTTTAAAACATCATATTTAAATATAGATCTATAAATATGTGACTTTAGAGGTGTCTTCAGCATTTCTGGAGGGGTGCGATGGCATACCATTACCAAAATGTCCTCACTGGAGCAATTAACAAAGTCCTCTCTAACCAGCATGATGGGTTTTCTATCAGATGAAGACATAGGTGCACACAAAGCTCACTTTCTTTAATCAGATATGCTGATCATTTGTATTTCTGGGCAATAGTTTGAAAACCTTCATATTTTTACCTACCCTACAACAGCAAATTTTTCACTATAGGAGTAAGAAAATCCTCACTCATGCAAAAATATCTAAATTTGCCTTCTAGTCTTTTAAGTGCAAGTACTGTAAGTGGCAAAAAGTAAGTCACCCTCACATATAACTTCTCAGGCAAATACAGGCACTGCTAAGGGCTAGAAAAATATCTGCTTTCCCTGTGATTTAAATTGCATTGTTTGGCTTCCAGCCTAATACAAATACTTATTTGTGCAAAGCTACAGAGGTTTAAAAGCTTTTTGCTCATAGGCAACCCACTTTTTCCTTCTGTTCTTCCTGGCTTGGTCACAAGTGTGTAAAATAAATGCATCACTTTAAGCAAATGCATAAACTTCACAAAGTATCTTTGTTTAAGTGCTTGATAAGCTTCCCGTCCTTCCTTACCTGCCTTTCCTTCTGGACAAATGCATGAAAAAGAAGCCACTCTATCAATGCAAGTAGATCCATTAGCACAGGAGGCAGTGAAGCAATCATCAATGTTCTTACTGCAGTCATCCCCACTCCAACCATTGACACAGACACAAGCATAGCCTCCATTGTGGTTGGTGCAGGTACCTCCATTCTGACAAGCATTGGGCTGGAGCTGACATTCATCAACATCTTCAGTGCAAAACTGGCCTGGTGCACAGAAATAAACAAGTTCAATAGAAGTTCAGACACATGAAGATACTTACAAAGAAAAAGCTGTAATCCAACTTGATGGCCACTTCTTATTTCTAGGACAGCCGAGCCTGAGAACCTCCAACAATACTGTCCTCAGATTAAGAAAAGATAATTAGCATTCCTAAACAACCGCAGAGCAGGAGCTGAACTGCAAATAACTTCAAAAAGACCCAGTGTGAGAGCCAGGAGGCAGCCTGCAGCGTAAGAAAATACGTCTGTGAGGATGGAAGAAGCAGAAAGAATGAAGGCCATGCCAGCTGTGCAGCCAGAGGAACTAAGAAGAGAGAAGATGGCCTCAATAAAATCTTAGCCAAATCAGTGCCCTCACTCAAGGGGTATGGACCCCTGGAATTTGATGTCCCCTCAAATGAAGACCTTTCCGGCAACTTGCCCATAGCCTGTCCTTCAGCCCCACAACTTAGGACTTCCTCAATGAGAAAGAAAAGGAGGGTTCTCATAGTAGGAGAATCTCTATTGAAGGAAACTGAGGGCCCAATTTGTTAGACCTGACCCAGACATAGATAAGTCTGCTGCCTCCCTGGGGATCAGATTAAGGACATTAAAAAGAAGCTTCCTGATCTGTTGCACCCCTCTGATTATAATCCTTTAGTAGTTTTTCAGGTAGCCTATGATGAGATTTCTGAGAGTAGCCTAACTACCGTCAGAAAGGATTTCAAGGTGTTAGGGAGATTGGTTGAAGGTTCAGGAGCACAGATAGTTTTTTCATCAATCCCTCAAATAGAAAAAAAACAGAAAACCAGACAAGGAGTGGAAAATACATAACATAAACACATGGCTGAGAGACTGGAATTTTGGATTTTTTTACCATGAGGAGGTTTATAGGGCACCTAGTCTGCTGGCATCAGACGGAGTAGATCTCTCTCAAAGGGGAAGGAGGACTCTGTCTTATAAATTGGCTGGGCTCATAGATAGAGCTTTAAACTAG
>JAOEGS010010818.1:62318-91671 GCA_025447755.1 Corythornis vintsioides
TGTTCCTGGGTGACTTGGTCTAGGTGATCCTGCTGAGGCAGGGGGGTTGGACTAGATGATCTTCTAGGTCCCTTCCAGCCCCTAATATCTATGAATCTGTGAAAATGGGATTCTAGCCTTTTTGGAGGAGAATTCACCCTTCATGGAGCTTCCTCCATTCTTTTTTTTTTTTTTTTTTTTTCCTTTACACTCTCCTAATCCTGATGAGCCTCAACATAGCACAATGAGCAGAGACCCCGATGAAGGCCTTGGCTGACAGCATGCAGGTCAGATTACACAGTTAACACACTACCACTGCGGGTAGGTGGCCAAATAGGTTTTCACAACCAAAAAGACGAGGGTATTTTTTTCCTTATGATTAATCAGCACTGTCATTCAAAGCAAACAAAGTGAAGCCCAAGACATTTATAGTTTACTGTGAAGCTCATCACTGTCCAACAAGCAGCAGTTACAGCATTAGCCAGGACAAGCTTTTCTCATGGCAAGAAAGTGCCTGGTGTTCATTTAATGAAAAGCTCAGCATAGCTTTTATGTCTTTACGTCAAAGAAAGATCTTCTATGATTTGAAAATGAGCTTCCAAAATCCCAATTTGGCCCTCTTCAATGTTAGACAACTCAATAAATCAACAAATCAGCCACAACTCAAGCAATGCTTAGACACTAAACTCTCACTGAAAAGCAGAAGAAAACAGACACCCTTCCCCAGTGAAAATCCAGGCTCCTAATGAATGCAGTCACACTGCCAAAATATCCTTGGTAGACCTCCCTCTCCTTTCAAATACGGAGAAACAGGAACATTAAGAAAGAGAGTTGTCAATAATCCGTCTTCCCCTCCATCTCTCCTGGTATTTACTTCATGCTTCATTAAATAAACCTGCTATTTCTGCTGGATGAGAGAGCTATTTATCAAAGCACAAGTGGATGTATGCTAGCATGAAGTAAATGATTCCAGAGCACATACTTTAATTAAAAGCATCAGCTCTGCCTCTTCACTGCTTTGTAATGTAGTATTAACATGACACAGTCCTCTCATCCAAAATTATGCTTTAACCCCTCTACTTTTGATGCTCTTTTCCAGACGCTTCCATAACATCTGTGTTAAGTCACAAAGACCCTCTAAGCATCATCTGGTTCACACAGATCATGCTATGTGGCAGATGAGACCGAGACTGCAAATCTCTGACACAGTTTCTACAGACTACCACTACTCTCAAGAAACTTGAGATGATTCAGTGCATTCCCAGTGCTTGAACTTCTCCAATACTACAGGTAAGAGCCAGAAGCAGAATGGTGTTGCAAGCTGTATCAAGTACATTAGCATCCATTGAGCAAGGAAGAACAGACTCAACATAAAAAAGGACCTGCAATATTACCCTGTCCCTTCAAAGTCCTTTCCACCTTCACCCAAGATCATTCAAATTTCATGGCAGTAGACAAGGTTAAAATGAATCTTAATCATCACAGCAGTGCCTTTCTGGCAGAGCTGCTGAGGAACAATTACCAAGTAATTAACATCAGATCACTATGTTTAAAACTGTATAAAGCTACTATGCATGACCAGAGGTTCATAAAAAAGCTGATAGGGTGTCCTAGCAGCTTGCTTTTCAGCTTGAGGAAAATCATGCCACTGACCATGGGCTGCACTTATTCCAGCAATGTGATCAGCATAGAAATACAGCCAGAACCACAAACACAAAAGGTTTAAGTCCCTACACTTTCAGCTTTGACAACATGAAGACCTACCCTACTTTCTAGTAAACAAATTCCTGACAGTAGGCATTTATTTAAAACTCAGTGTACTGCATTGTACAGATTTAAAGTGACCCAATGAGTCTGAGTAATAATAAAACATGGAAGTCACCCCAATACCAAAACCTCACAAAGCCATCGTACACTTTCACATTTTAACCAGCTATGCTACCACATAGGAGCTGCTCCTCAAGCATCTCATGCAAATGTAGAAAACCATTAATCCCACACTAAAAGCTGGAGGATACCACTAGTGATAGCAGTACAGAAACAAAACAAATCTTTTAAAGAAGAAAAAGCCATGCAGTACATGATTCAAGAGAAATGACACACAGCCAAGTTTGCTCAGTGAAAAAACATCTCTCCCAGATAAAAGGGAACCAGGAAGGGTTGAAATGGTGAAGATGACACTATTTTTAATTGCAGAGCTGAAGAAAACACAAGTTCTCTCTGTGGTAACTTCCCAACTCCCTTTAAATTTGTCTTATTCTGAAGAACAACTTTGGCTTGGTTTCATAACATCTAGAAGCTCCAGAGGCATGACTGTGTCCTCTTCAAGTACAACTTAAGTTACATTGCAATCTGCTTAATTCGGTTAGCATATAAAACTGTCAGTTTATATGTATAGTTTATAACTACTGTGCAGTATAGCTTCTGTTCTCAAAAATCAGTCATTTAGAGTCATGGGTGTTCGGGCCAACACACCTATGTTTGAGCATGTCAAACATTAAATCACTCACACATGAAGTTTTCTTAAACTGCATCCCAGGATCTGATTTTGCAGTTACATAAGCTGACTCTTTTCCAAAAGCCAAAGAGTTAACTGTTTTGATGTATTTGGACACCTAATACTATTTCCTGCTCCCCTCTGTGCTGGGACTCACACGCTGTCCTTTGCTCTTTTCCTCCAAGAGAACAGTTTGCAATACATATCCTGACTTTTGCTCTGTATCTCCAAGCACAGCAAACCAAGGAATGAGAACCTCAAGGGGAAAAGTGTTCCCACTGCTAACAGCATGGTGCTCCTCCTCTAGTACACAGAGGGATACAAGCAGATAACTTCTATGTCACCCAAAATCTCCACCCCATTCCATGGCATCATATCCAACTTCCTTCCAATCTTAATCCCTGGCCTTATTTCAACCTATAAATTACACCTCAGACTTTCTACAGGACCAATTAGTTACAGGAACAGGAAATAACACCCAAAGTTATTGCCAAATTTAGGGCCTGCTGACATTAGGGATCTCAATGCAAGAGTGCTAAAACTGACCCGCATCATTGGAACACAGAGTTAGTTTCACACAGTGGGTACCCTGTGTGCAACTGAGGGTTCAGCCTCTAGAAATCCCTGAGATGGGCTACTCCACCCAGGAGAGCCCGCTCTCCCCATGCAGAGGCTCTACTACTAGCCCAGGAAAGCAGCTCCCCTGTGGGTCCCAGCAAGCAGGGGATCTGAACGCCCGCTGGCCTGGGCGGAGACACTCGGCAGGGGTGCACTGTGACGTGTTACTTCCCTTCCTCTTCCCAGGAAGTGTTCCAGCTCTCACCAGCAGCCTGCTCCAGCCTGACAGATCGCTTCCTGAACAAGCCCTTGGAATTCCCTAGGGTCCTTATCTTAGTTAATGGGTAATTATTTTGATGGATAACAATGAATAATCACTTTCCCAGCTAAGAACTTCCTCTATTGACTTGTTTAACATTCCATTAAAGGTTAGTTGCCAAATGAACTCCTTTTTTGTCAAATATTTATAACTACATATTCATTCTTACATATAAAGGAATTGCTAACGCTTCAGGTTAAGTCTCTCTCAGAAGCACTTTTTTTTTACAACTGTTATGATTGACCTAATGTGCATGCTTGTCTACAATCTTGTTTCTACCTAATCAACAAAGCACAGCGATTATGCTAGACAGACAGAAAATAAGACGTTACTTTTCATACAGATGTAATACTGTTAGTATACACAACTCTTGACACTTGTCACCAAGCACTGACCTCTTCACGGCTTCATGAATTACCTAATGCAAATCTGTTTGCATAAATCCAAAAGTGAAATGGGAAGCTAAGAATTTAAAATAGCAGCTTGATTATACTGTAAACAGTACTTGCACTATAGTAGAAACAGCAGCCATGATGTGTAACTCCAGGTAGTAAAGTTTTTTTGTATTTTCAAGTTCATTTGTCACATAGCTGTAATTAAAAAAAAAAATTCACTCAAAAGCAAAGAAAACATCTACAGGAAACGTGAACTTATTTCAAAGCCAGTCCTAATTACGCTCAAATTGCTGCTTGGGCACAATCAGTTTCTTCAAAGAGATTTCACAGGTCACAAGAAGCAAAATATTATCAAAACCCATTCAAGCAGTTCAAGATGTAACTGCCTCCTGCCTCTACAGCCATAAGGCTGAGCTATGGTAACAACTGAAGGCAGCCCAGAAGGAAGGGCTAGAGCAATTCCATTTATAGTCACAGTATCATCGGCATTGCTTCAATTCAGAGAACAAGTCTAGAGAGGAATTTCTAGTCTATACTCTTGGCACTCTCTTTCAGATGAGCAAGCCTTGTTCACATCTTCCCTGGTTGTGACACACCATCATTTCTCTCTCTGTCAACCTTTCCTTCCCAGACAAAACCTCTTCCAGCACTTTAGGAATTTGTGCTGCATGTCTGACTAAGGGGGAAGAAAGGGCTTGGGTGCTTTGCCTTTATCAAAGACTTCAACTAAGCATTTTGGCCTCTCCAACCCTTCTAATTTTTTTTGCTGCTTTTCAAATGACTAGTTTTAAAAATCAACCCAGCAAAACAGCATGGCCAACTTAAATACAGGAAATACAGAAGTGAACCTCTCAAAGCAACATTAACTCACCCCCACTATACACATTGTGTACAAAGTCCAAAAAAGCAGCTAATAATCCAAATCGTGTGTGAGCAGTGTGGGTGTATAACTGTTACTACAGTAATCTCATTTTCATTTCCTGATGATACTTTAGCCAGCCCACACGCTTGTCTAGGGGAAAATGTGCTACTACTCAGTCTCGTGCCCCTGCAAAAGTCATTAAATCAAACTGTCTTGTCAGCTTTACAGGATCAAATAGTTCAAAATTAATTTTCCTCTCCTCCCCCACAACACTGCTTCTGTATGAGAACTTAAATGCCTTGAACTGGCTAAAGAGATTTGACTTCAAGAAAATTCTGAATTTTTGATCAAGACTGTTAATCCAGAGATACTTGGTTTGCAATGAGGTTTTTAAAAGATACAAATCAGAAAAGCAGTAAATTCTGAGAGCTACTATTAATATAAGGCATTTTTGAACATCCTGTATGTACAGGCACTGTTTCTTCAAGAATAGTAAGAAAAGGTTGCTTTCACTCAAAAATGAAGATGACACATCCTTCTGTTTTCAGACCAACTTTCCTAAATTCTTCAAAGTCACATGTTTGCTCAGACAACCCAGAAAATTATTGTGCAGGCACTAACTAAAGTTGGAAATGTACATTTAATACTATTTGAGGCAGCGGTTCAAGAAGTCTCCAAGAAGACAATCTTTTTCAGAAGTTCTAAATGCTCTTTCTGCACATACCTGTAACTCCAGATGATCCTCACGAGAATGCAGTCACCCTACATTCATTCTAAACAGTGTTTGGCAGCTACATCTTTCACATAAATAGCAACAGAGAAATGCTTAAGGGAAGAAAGTTTCCTTTTCTAGATTACCACACACCAAGCGTTCATGTGCCAAACTGCAACACATTTAAGTAGGAAGTCTAGTCAAAAGCATTTCCAAACAATCTTTCCCACGGACTGAACTACTCAGTTAAAAAAAAAAAAAAAATCACCCTAAAAGTGTCTGATAGGCAAAGATAACTAGTACTGCCCAGTGGTAAGTATGGTAAGTGGATGAGGAGGAACAGGACAAGGTGAGACCACCAGGGTCCCAACCAGGTGACATATGGTCATTTGTAGAGGTGAGTGCCTTGGTGATTGGAGCCTAGCTTGACACACAAAAAAATATACAGCAAGTGAACCTGAATAAGCACGTCACCCCTGCTGTGAACCCAGGGCAGCTAACAGTGTCAGAAAACAAGCAAGTATAATTCATCTGGATGGATTACAGGCCAGAAAGGGAGTGGCAAATTGGAAATGTTATCTCAAAGATTTGGAGAAACTGGAGGAAAAAAAGGGAGAAAACAGCCTAACATGTTTTACGGGTTAAGGCTGAGAAGAAATAGGCATGTTCGTCTTAATTCGAGCACTGAAGTTAACTGTGGCCTTTAGTTACACAAAACGATGTATTTTAAAGGTTTATGTTAATGAATTTTGCATTTCAAATAGGCATTAGTTCATACCCCAATGTCCTTGAATCTACCTCAGTTCTTACCTATTTGATTCTTTGCCTCTAACTGTGTTCCAAATAAATCTGTCATTTCTAGCCTTCTTCCCTTTTCTCCATTTCCATATTATGAAATCCTTTCACTGACAAATTAACGTTGTATGAGAACTTCCTGCCTCGCTGAGATTTCTCCCTCAGCCTCACACTGCACCGGTACCACATAGAGACCCCAGAGAAGTTTCCAGAAGAACACCAACAGGGACACAGTGACATGATTGCAAAACCAAGTGCTTTGAAGAAGTGCAATTTACCTGGCAGACAGTTGCACTCAAAGGTAAAGTCACTTGTTTGATGGCAAGTTCCTCCATTCATGCAGGGCGACGGGGAGCACGGCACATAGACACTCTCACAGCGATGCCCTGTGTAGCCTGGTTTGCACTGGCACCGGTATGAGCCAGGCAAATTGACACAGGTCCCCCCATGCTGACAAAGGCCTGGCGTGGCACATTCATTCACATCTATCTCACACTTCTGGCCAGTGTAGCCAGACAGACAGATGCAGGAGAACTTATTTCCAGACACAGTACATGTACTTCCATTGGCACAAGGTTGAGATGTACAGGCATCAATCCACTGGCAATCCTTTCCTGTAGGACCAAGACGGAGCACTCCATTAATAAAAAGTTATTTCTATGGAAAAGAGTATTCTATTCATGCTACTTCAAAATGATTAGTGTGCTACATCTTAAAGCCATTACAGTGAAACTTATGTCTGCATTTTGCAGTATTATATTTGAAATGAAAAACAATTTGTTGTTACCTTATGAAGTAATTTTATTTACAGGGTAGCAGGAAGATACAGAATGTTGTGATTTATAAAAACAGCCCATGGCCCACCATACTACACACTGACAGTCACTCTTCTTCTGTGCTCCCTTCAGGAATGAAAGGGGTGAGTTTCCAGGCTCCCCCTCAGGCACCCAAATGTAATTTTCACATTGAAAGATTTTGCTGGACAAATTTACTTCCATTTTTCCAGAACGCAGATTCTGAATTCAAAGTGTAACAGTGACTCCAGAGCAGCTCCTGCAGTCAGTTTTCCCATGCGGACAGCCCCACAAGATCTAAATGTCTTTCTGCTTACGTCTACAGGGTAGGGAGTTTGATTCCCTACTGTGCTTTGCTTTTTTTGGTCATGAAGTCACTTAAGACTTCTTCTCATTTCCTGTGCTGGAGCTAGGAAATTTGAGAGCATATTACAACCATCTTAGAACATTCCAGAATTAAATCATTCTCAAAGTAGGGTAATCTGGAGATACAAACACAAAACCTCACCTGTGTAACCTGGAGGACAGACACACTCATACGTGTCCTGGCTGTGGGGATGACAAGTTCCTCCATTGCGGCAGGGCTGGGACACATAGCAAAGGTGGGACTCAGAGTACTGACAATCCTCTCCCGTGAAGCCCGGTGCACACCTGCACGTAGCCTTTCCCATCAGAGACGTGCTTTCACAAGTTCCCCCATTCTTACAGGTACTGCTTTCACAGGGGTTTCTGTACTGACAGTAGTCTCCAAGAAAGCCTTCTCGACACCTGAAACAGAGAAGAAATTACTTGCAGCACGCTCACCTCAAGCCCTTCTGTCCTGGGATGATACCAGGAATAAAGTCTCATGGCCACTGAAAAGTCCTTTAATTTGCCGTAACGAATGGTAACGCTAACAGACCTAAACACTAATGTCATAGATGTAACAGGGCCTTCCTCTGGGATTATCCCAAATTGAGACCACTGAAAACTTAAATTCAAATTGTGAAATAGCCCATTACAAAATAAATAAGTATCACATACAAAGTTACATCAAATACAGGAACTTGTTGCACTTCCCTTCAAACTTTAGTAAAATCCTAACTGTTAGAGAGCCACTGAAAAACAATTCCTCACACCTACTCCCATTCTAATAAACATTCTTTTTCAGAAGAAACTCTAGGAGCTGCAGTAATAATACATATTAGCACCAGGTACTATCCATCTTTCAAAACATTTATACACCCTGTACATATGCAGTGCATCTGAAGATCTGTAGCAGATCTTTCCCCACAACACTCCCGTGAGACAGGAATACACTGTTATCCTCTTGTTGATAAGTGCATCTGGGACTGTGACATGCTGAAGCCAGCACTCGACTAGCAACAAGCACTGAAGTCAGGTCTCCCACGCCCCTGGCAAGCACCCTAAAGACAAGGTCATTGTTCCTCTGTCTCCCACAGAAAAACGAGTACACACACACTATCTAAAACTAGGGCAATATTTTATACAAAGATTTGTGATTGCAGAATAATTGCAGTTATTTCTGTCTAACCTAAACCTATGTCAATACAGTCTGACTACACTTGTCAGCTGCAATCCATCTTTTAACTGGCCTTTGTACTACAAATTTTCCATGTAACTTCCTGTGATACAGGACCCAGACAGACAAGCCTGCAACCCCCACTTTTGTGTTACCCACAGCTCCATTTACTTCTTTCAGGTAGCAGAAAGCTGCAAGAGTATATGCTGGATAAGAAGAACACTTAACAAACAGAGCTACACTGTGCACTTGCAGGTTTTTTCCCATAGCACACAGCTGCATACTTTTAACTGTTAAGTAACCCAAGATACACACAGTCTGAGAGAATGTATATTTCACTTCAAAAAAAATCAAAGGTGAACATTAGCTTTGCTCCAGAGCAGGCTAGGTGTGACTATTAAATCAATGACTTACTCAAAGCCAAAGGAGGAGATTCCAACTGCAAGAAATAACAGTTTTAATTAGCCCTCAGAAAAGAATGTAACAGTAAAGAGGCCATCCTTTCCATATTTCAGCATATGTGTATTAAAAGGAAAAGACAAAGAAAGAAAGAAACAACAGAAGAAAAACACACCACAGAAACACAAAACAAACAAACAAAAAAACCAAACCCCACCCCGAAACACCAAAACCCACACCTAACTGGATAGACCTTAGAATTCAGTTTAAAAATGTAAGAACAGTCATGAACCTATGTTTTAAACAGTATACTACAATACTACTGCTATCTCCTTTGTACCTATGCTATTCAATGCTTCTATCAATGAGTAACAACAGACAACATCAGTGCCAGTCAAACGTACAGGTAAGAGAGCAGACAAGTTCTTGCTGGAGAGTAGCAACAACAACTGCTTAACAAGGCAGGCAGCACACAAAGTGCAATTCATCACTTGGAAGTTGTACATCTAGAAACAAGATGCATACAGCAGCCTCCTCATACCAGGAGTCAGAAAGGCAGACTTGCTCTGGAGGCTCCTAACAGTGAGCTGGACAGGAATTCCTAGCATGACAGTTAGGCCAGGAATAGTTTAGATGTACAAACAGCAAATATCAAGCAGAAGTAAATGAGATGATGCTACATCTACTTGCACAGCACAACTGTTACATCAGTTCTGGTGTCTGTGCTTTAAGAAGGAAAAGCTGAAATTAGTTCAAGGATGCCAACAGTAACGACCAATAGAAAACTCTTTGACACAATGAAAAGATCAGGAAGGACTGTCTAAGGGAAAAGGGAAGGAGACAGTTAACAAAAGCTCCAAGTACCCACAAAGAAACTTGGATGTAACAGTAATTCCCAGTCTAGAAGATAGAGGGTTAACAGAACAGACTGGTTAAGAGTTCAAGCTAGATAAACTTAAATCAGAAATAGGGTAATGTCTCTATCTACAGACAGACTTACAGTCTCCCTGCAGTGGAGAGAAAACTGGAACAACGCATTTAAGGTTGGAGTGGAATTTCTTCATCACTCCTGCTTGTTTGTAGCACCACCAGTACTTGCTGTTTCTGAAGGAGCACTCATGCTAGTTCAAACACATCTATACACAGAGGTTATTATCCGGGTTATGCAAGGGGTCATTACTAGATGACCACAAATGTTTTTTTTCTCATGTCAAAATTTATTAACTCACTTTAGCCATATGTCTAAACCAGGAAAGTAATATAATAGATGTACGTAATTGTAATTTACCATTCCCCACACCCAAAGTAGGCTCTTTTCACCATACCTTAATACTTCTAGCTTCGTACCCAAGAACAGACACAAAAGCAGAGTACTTGCAGGGCAAGGCAGGATTAATAGTTACAAATCCTGAGACAATACCATGTGCAGAATATCCTCTGCCTCTTGTGCCACCCCTGGCATAACAGCTGAAGGCTGTCAGTCAGCACGAGCTGCTGCCACATCCCACAAGAGGCAATTTTGGGGTATTCTGGGCCTAAACCATAGCAGTTCCATATGCTTCTTTTAATATCCCAAATCCCTCCTTGATACGGGTCAGAAATCAGTCCAAGAGCCAGCAGGCTACAGCATGGTTTTGTGAGAGCTCGATCACATAGAAATCTGGCACCCAGCAAAGACAGCTGTGCCAGAAGCTGGAGGGCTGGTCTACTCCCACGGCATTCAAGCCTGCACACAGTGCACTGGCGAGCCCTGCTCGGAGACCAGCTGGATAACCACAGTTAAATCACGCTTCTGGACAACTCTAGGCAGCTGATGAATGTGTGAAGTCAATTTCACCTTCAGTCTCAGAAGGCTCACAAGATACCATTATAGGGATTTCTGCTGGTTTCACCAGAGCTAGCTATGGGTGTTTGTGCAGCTCAGCAGACTTCAGTGTCCCCAATACACCAAGCTCCCCAGCCTAACAGCAGAAGGCACAGGACATGCATTTGGAATTCTCTGTCTCAGGAAAGAAAGAACTACAAACCAGAACTTCACAAGACCCCACCTAGGGCATCTCATAAGGCAAATGAGGTCCTCCAACACCACCCACCCCTCAAAACAAATACAAAATAAACCAAAAGATACCTAAGAGACAAGTCCTAAAGTACTTTTTCACTGAAAGGCTGTCAAACAAGCTAGAAAGTCCAGAGGAATATCTCATGTTTCATCCACAAGCAAATACACCACCAAAATAGGCCTTCTTTCCCATAGCCCCAACACTCAGGGATACTAGAAGGTGCATTTGACTGTTGTCCCTAGGTGACAGGGAGGATGAAGCCTAAACACTGATTAAGAATATTGCTGGTATGATTTAAAAGGAACACCAAGACCTGTGCTCTGAGACAACACAACCATCACCCACAAACGGCCCAGTATTTTGTACATAAATGTTGTGGTACAAAGTTGAAGAGCACTCCAAGACCAGGCTTGTTCTGGTACCTTCTGTGGCTAATCAGAAAAACATGAGGGAGTACTCCAGCAGGGAACAGCAAAAAACTCTTTTAAGTTCAGCTCTTTATATCTGGCAGCACAAAGCCTTATAGAATATGCCAGAGGGAACGTGCCTGCCTGCAGAAAGACAGTAGGTCAGGTATACACGGCCCTTGTACCCACCATTTTGTTCTCCTATAGAAGTGCTTGGTCACACAATTATGCAATTTTCCCCCTTCAGTAATTCAGTGCAATCCTTTTTGAAAGAACAAAAAACCTACGGTCCAGATTTTCAGCCATGTCTCCTGTCATCAACATTTCTAGGCACAAATACTAGTAATTTAGTTCTAAATGCTGGTTGTAGACAAAACTGCAAATATTTGCCCCGATTCATGTTGGGCACCACATTGTTTCTCTAAAAATAGAGGCAAAAACTGGAAAAGTGGGGTCAAAATCCACATTTCTTTAAAGGATATTAACAGCAACTTCAGCTTCCCACCACCCCTGCTCTGCTCTCATCCCAACCTACTCTTTCAAGTTCTCTTTAGGAGGAGAAAAATAGCCACTTGTCTACAGAGCAGCTTAAAATCATAGCAGCTTGTGTCAGCTCCAAATGACATGCTCAGAACAGGAAACCCAATCTTTTCCAAATACAAGCCACTGTTTCTCCTCAGTTTTCCATCTAATGCTCAGAAACAGAAACAGGAAGATGAAGTTTGTTCTGGCACTTTCTGAAAGCACATGAGGTCTCTTAACCTACTTCAACAGGAATTTAATCTTTTAAGAACAAATTTCACATACAACTCAATTCAAATCATGATTTCTGAAAGCTAGAGAGTTTGAAATGGGAAAATGTCCTGTGGGCTACATCAGCTATGCAGCTGCTTCTAATTAAAGCTTCTCCTTTACTCTCTCTGGGCTACTTTCCAGCACAAATACTTTAGTCAGAGCTCAGCCCTTTTTTTTTTTTTTTTTTTTTTTTTTTAACTCCCCCTTTTCAGCTTCAGCCTGCATTTGCCTCAGCTCAGGCTCTCATGGAACTACATAAGAGACTCAAAAACAAAATGAAGGTATTTATCCAGATACAAAGCAGCCACAAAGCCGCGTTCACTCCAACCACCTAACGTTACAAAGAGAAGGCAGGAGACTCGCCGAAGCTGCACTCCTGGCTCTTCTGCCACAAAACTACATCTAAGTAAACTCCCCATACTTTGTTCTCTCTTGCTTTCAAAAGGCTCCTGGGAAATATGTCTAGCCTGTTGGAAAAACCTCCTCATCTGCTGCACTATATTTGTTTGGACACATGCACAGGACAGTATTTTCAAATGCACCTTATAGACCAGTCTCCCAGATGTTGGATTTTTCATGGAAGTTTCCTACTCAGGCCCAGTGATATCATCTGGAGATGTACAGAATGAAGCAGATGGTTTTAATTTAAAATGCCAGAGGAAGAATTTCCTAGTAGTCTTGCTTCTCCCCCCCCCAACTGAACACTCCCTTCACTTTGATTGGAAGATGCCTTAACAGAGGTGGGGAGAAATGCAGTCTGATGACTAACGTGAGAAGGGTCTCAGCTATTTTGCTACAGATTTTAACCAGATTTCCCTCTGGCTCTTAGATTCTGACTCCCACACCTACACCACCTCTCAGGAGGGAGAACAGGATTCTCTGGTTAGCTTTACAAACGCTCCTTCCCGTGTCTCAAGGCTCTCATTTATGCGTCATACTCTGAATGCAAACTATGGGATGGGAGGGCCTCTCTGCTCTGCGTTTAAAGCCGTACACAGCTATTGTCTCTAGTCCACAGAAAGTGCTTCCAGAGCACACCACTCTGCAGCACACCAAGGAGCAACAGCAACTGAAGCCTGAACAGGCAAGGCTTAGTTCAGCTTTTTCTAGACATCAGAGCTCTGAACAGCTTTTATCACTACAGGTAAATCACAACAACAACAACAAAACTGAGTGACTTAAATCACCACTCTGTTCCCAGACTTTAAGCTAAAAGTGTGTGTACTTGTCCTTTTTCCTCTACCCTGGTCTCTAGGGTCTCCTTTAAGTTCTGAAAAGAGACAGAAGGAAAGAGGAAAGGGCAGCCTATTCTCAGAAAGGGACAGCTTTTCAACTTCTGCATTTAGCCTCTTCTGGAAAACTCTCAGACCTTATCCTGCTCCAAGGTCTCCTATGGGTATTCCCCATTCACTGGCCTAGGAATGATTAGTCTCTTGGGATAAATCCTGAGAAGATATCTGCTGCAGTCTCAGAAGCAGTTCTGCAGTCTAGGATCTTGTCTTCAGTCCCTGACGTCCTCTTAAATCAGGAGTTAAAATTCATTTAAGATCCAGCTGGAGGAAAGGTAGGTCAAAAACCTAGGAAGCAGGCTGAGAACTACCGGGGGTTAGATTTGGGATAAAAACCCCTTACTGCCATGCTGTTGCTGCTTTGAGTTTAGCATGCTTTGAGGGCCTCCTGTTGTCACCCTGTAGGTAAGAGGTCAAACCTGTATCATGCAACATGTAATTGTGCACAAACTTCTGCACACAGTGAGAAAAACACCAGTCGCTGAAGAGGCACAGAAGCACACAAAGACTGTACAGATCCTGACAGCTTTGGGCATGAAAGGATGTGCTGAAGGAGACCGTCCTTTTGGCACCAGCCTACTTAAGCAGTCTCCATTTGACTAAACACATCAAACCAGCCATGGTTGCCAACGTACGATTTTTGGGCATGCTACATGCAACAGTCCTAGCGTCAAAAAAATCCAATCTTAAAAACCTGCAAAGCACATGTAGCAGCAAGGTCCAGTTTCCTCCCCAAGCCTTGTTTTGTCCAGTTTCCTCCCTAAGTTTCCCAACTCTACACCAAATCCCTTCTCTCTTCTGCTTCTCTCCCTAGCACAGTCTTGCTTCTACTCCCTGTGATTGGGGCACAGGGGAGAGGCCAGAGCTACCAAACACAGGTAGAACAGAGATTCTCTACTTCAGTGCCCGGCCCCACTCCAAGCACAGGGGGGCTGCCCAGTCCTGCATCCACCTGTAGCAGAGCAGACTCCTGATACTCAGTAAACAGCAGCTGTCAAAATCTCTGCTCTGCTTGTCCTTGAAACAGCTCCCTGTACCCATGCCTCCCCAGCCTGCCTAAAGCTGCAGAAATACTGCAGTTTAGCTGTACTATCCCCCCAGATTCTTCCTACTACTACCTTCCCAGTCACCCAGCAGCAAGGAGATGAAAAAGGGTTTTCCTGTGACGTTCACAGTTAACATTTAGCAACACTGAACTGTTATCCTGCCTCTCGGCTGGGTACGAGAGTATTCCAGAAGGCTCCTTCACATTTAACACCTCAATGTGCAAAAGGTTCCTGGAGATGCTTTGAGGAAGGAAAGAAAACCCCGCAACACCACCAAGGGGCAACAAAAAGCCAAACTAAAATTGCCTTTTGTCAAAGCAGGACCCAGAAAGCTTGGAATGACAGATCCCCTTGGTACTGCTGCTGCAGGTATGGCCATATTCCTTGGTGTGAAATCTGTGTCCTCACCACACTAGTCACTGAATGGGTGCAGAAAAATCTCTCAAACAAAAAAATCTGACCTCGAAAGACGCAAATGCAGGAATGTGTAATTTTCTAAATATAAAATCAAGGTCAAAGAAGGTCAGTAATTCTACCAAACAGTGCCACAAAATGACAGCCATGGGCCAGCAGCGTCACCAGGGGAACAGAGCTACTTAAAGGGCGCTTACAAGAGCAATCTGATAAAAGATCCAACTCCGATTTCCTTACAGGGTCACAATCGCTGTTCCCATAACAGAAGTCAGATGCCCCAGAATGAAGTTTTCTTTGCAAAAAAATGTCTCTCTCTTTTAATGGAGTATAATCTACTGGATTTTCTGACAAAGAAAGCTGATTCAGTACTCAGCTGTCACTTGCTGCTTTGCCACATATCTAGACCAGACGTTTTGTTTATCATTGCTTACGTTACTCATGTCTTATCACATTATTTCTAATGCAGGTTCTCCCTTCAGCTGTTCGCTTGTTTCTTAAAGATAGCAAGATTAACTGGATGGACTGACCACACACTAGAACAAATAACTTGACCAAGAGGAGGTTAAGAAAGAGGAAGAGAGCCTATTATAACAACGTATTGCCCAGCAGAGGAAGTACTGCAGAAAACTTGAAAATGTGGAAGGGGTGGAGATTTAGTTCATCAGTGAGAGATCCTGCAGAGCTAGAAGTGAAGTCACTTTAGTAATAAGTTCAGTTTCCTGAACAAAACATTTCTACTCATACATCCATGAAAAATTCAGAAAGCCATTTAGGTTACTACACCAAAGCTCCCCTATTCAGAGTTCCTCATAGTGCAGGAAAGTAAAAAAAAAAAAAAGTTAAAACCAAAACAGGATGCTAACAATCATTTTGCTAAAGGTAAAATCTCCACAACTGAGGGGTTTTTTTTCTTGATCTTTTGTCGTTCCCTTCTGAAGGGGGGGAAAAAAAATAAATTTATTGAGCCAGCACTAGAGAACAGACCCATACTAACTTCTGTATGCAGGTTTCCATTAGCCTTTACAAGTACTCTGGCATCTGCAAAGAAGACTATACAAAAAGAGACCTGCAAGAAGACTATACAAAAAGGAAGGCAGCCACGGTAGAATTAAAAAGAACTCTTTGTGCTAAAAAAATAAATATGTAGGAGTGGTCAAAGCTGCAACTGTGATATAGTAAATGTGTCAAGATCTGGACTGTACTACAAATACTGAACAGAAATTGAACAGATAAACCAATTAAATTTTTTTGCAGTCTAGAACTGTTAAGGGGAACATTCAAGCTGGAGAAAAGGTCCTTAGGGAGGTACAAGCAGCACCAACATCAGTATCAGTCTTGTTTACTACCTTCACAGTGACCCACATGCTTCGGCCCCAGACTAACATACTTAAGCAGGCATCAGAAAGACCTATTAATGTCACACCATTTCTTGTTTCAGTCTTTAAATACAAGTGAAAGCAGGAAAAATTCCAGCTTTCTTTTCAGAAGGGGAGCTCGTTTCTATTAGCTGCAATAGAAAGCCATAGAAAGGAAAAGACCAGGAAGCAGTAATAGTTTAAAAAAAATGAAAAATACAACAGGGAATACAAGTTACATATTTGCCTTTCTATGGCCTTTCTGCACATAAGGTATTGATTTAAAACCGCGAAGAACCTCAAATTAGATTGTGATTTCCCCTTTGTGTGCCACAGGTGCAATTTAGTGTATTGAGTTTTATGCACCACATTAATGGAAAATAACTAAAGACTATGGCCAGGGATGATGGATGTGTGTTACCCAAGCTAAATCAACAAGACAACATTCACTAATATTGGAAGAATGCTGGCATTATGAGAAGAGGGATTAACATGCTCAAAGGGCACAGACTGCACTGACGAATTAAAAAAGATTTAGAAAAAAAATCGTTTACTGCAGATGTAGTAAGTGAACCCCACAAACAAGGAGCATTTATTTTTTCAAAATATTGTTTCATTCAAAAAAAAAAAAAATCTTAATCCTGCAGTTTGAAAGGTGAACTACATTTAAATAGATGTTATACTGTTCTCCAGACACCACACACGCCACCAAAGCTCCTGATGATCAGCTTTCCACACAGCAGTTAAAGTGAAGTCACCACTGAAGAGGGGTGTCAACATTCACCAAAGTCAGTTATGTGATAAAAACAAACATGGTTCTTTGGGAGTTTGTTCCTTTGGTTTAGCAACTCCCACATATTACTAGCACACTTCAGAGTGCAGAGCAGTTCTGAAAAATCTCACCAAAAAATAATTCAAAACGGGTCTCAAGTTTTATGAAGTAAAGCGAGCTGCACAATGGAAACCAAGTTCCAACTTAACTTGTAGGCCTCGAAGGAATGCACAGTGTTACCTCTACGACTGCTTTGGTCTCACTTCCTAATCTACTGAAATCAGACTGACAAAATCCAAACCCACAAATCTGAACAAGAATTCCAGATTTCTTACATGATGAGAAGCTAACACCTAAGAACTAAGGCGTTATCAAAATACACCAAAATAATTAAATTAAAATCATTACGCTGAATGCACCCAATAAGAAAATCTTAACAATTCACATTTTCTTTCTGGCTAGGACCCCGAATGGAAGACTGGCAATTAAATTCATTAGAAACAAAACCAACTTACTTGCAATATCCTGTACCATTTTGATAAGGAATGCACTTTCCCTCATTAACACACGGTCTGGAATCATCCATACACTGCAAAGCTGAAAGAAACAAAACAGCAGTCAAATCAGTAGCCACACATGTCAAGTCAAAGCTTTATTAGCATATTTTGGGGGATGAAAATCTCATAGCATAAAATTTTCCATAACTGGAAAAAAACCAAAAACACTATCGCACAGTTTAATTTAATCTCTGGCAGCATCAAAAGAGCCAGACTGAAAGAAGAATCAAATACAGATTTGTTCATCTGGCAACTAAATGTTTCCAGAATTTCTTTTAGGTGGATTTTCAAAGCCAGGCATGCAGTAATTTCAGCAAGCTACAAAGGCATTCGTGTCAGCACTTGCGTATTCTGGCTTAAGTGTCACCAATTACTACTTTCTGATGAAAATTCTGGACTGAAATTCCTGAAATAAGTGGCAACTAGTCCTAATCCTTCTTTCGCAATATTTTGTCTCAATTCTTTCCCTCTTTTCTACCATCTCTAGAGACACTTGGCACTGAAACAGGGGCCTCTATCCCTCATAAACTCACCTGCTGTAAATTTCCAGCAATCCAGAATTTGCTGAAACACACTATTGTTGTGGCACTCTAGTTTCAGTCAGGATTGTTTGGGATTAAGTGAAAACATCAGAGATGATCAATCCTTTCAGCAAAGAATTGGGTATTTTAAGGAGGCCATGCACTGTAGCTCAAAGTTGACATTTTAGGTATTGTCTCACAAAAAGGCATTAGGTATGATACAGCTCAGAACTGGACAATTTTTATCCACGTCTACTGGAAGCTCTAGCGAGACCCATTCTGAAGGAAGAAACACATCAGCTCCACCTCTGGCAAGTGCTCATCTCTTCAAAGGGACCTGAACATCACATCTTGGCTACTTCCAAAGTGACCAAAAAGGCGAGAACTATGGAAACCCTGCAAGGGCAGAGGAGACTCTAGAACCACAGGCCAGTCCACCCAGAGCACAGCCTGCCATTTGAATAGCACCAAACTAGTGGAGAAAGCTCTCAGAACTAGAAGATCTAGGTCCTATGCTAAACTTACAGCATACCAAGAATTCACAAGCTCTTCCCAGCCCCAGTTCTGTCTCTTGGCCCAGGACAGACAGACTTCAGTGACTTTACCTAACCCTTTTTCAACAGCCTCACTGCATCTGGGAAAGCATTTAACCCATCTCAAAGGCACCTGGAGGTATCAATAACATCCAACCACCTGCTTGTGTTCCAGCTGCTGTAGGGCAGATTGCCTTTTATTTTCTTTAAGGATGTTTTTCCTTTCCTCAAGAGCTATTATATTTTCAATGTGAATTCAGGAAAGGGCATCAAGGAAAACTGGTCCAAACCACCACCAAAGTTTATATGCTGGTGACTAAGGAAAGGGGCTCAGAAACAGAACCAGTCCCAAATTCAGTCCAGCAATTAAACAATTTGAAACACTCCAGTTACTGCCCAGGCCTGAAGTGTTACTTCTCCACAACCCTGGAGCACATAAAGGGGTCCCATGCACTACAGTACCACAGAAGTGTTTCACACCCACAATTATTACAGAGGGTACAGTTAAACCCAGGTGCCCAGTAAAATTATCAGTATTTCCCACAACATGAGTATGCTGTTTCTGTTAACTTGGTTTCTAAAAAAGGGGCACTCGAGTGGCGCTGCTGCAGCGCTCTCAGGAAATGAACAAAATTCCACTCTGAGCCCCTTACAGATAACCCCTGAGGTCAGGGTTACTAAGCGACAGAAATATTAACATGGATTTTGCACGGCATTCCCCCCCATGGCGGTCAAACCACTTACACTGATTTGCACCTGTCTGACAATTTTTATCCCATTTAATAGCAACATCCATGAAGTTTCAGCTCCAAACTTCATCTGTTTCTAACACTAGAGCAGCTTGTTTTCACGGCAAAGATTAGCTCCAGTTTGCACAGTTAAATTACACAGTGCTCAAGAGAAACAGTAGAAGGATCTGCAAGGACTCGGCCTGCTCTTCCCATCTCTGCCACTCCAGGGAAAGGGAGGAAGGCTGAAACAAGCCTTACTGCATTTCAGAGACCCAGGAGTGGAAGTAGTCTCGGCATTCTCATCTCACTACCTTGAATTTTCATTCTTTTCCACACCTATCAGGCCAGCGAAGCAAATACTCAGAGGATTATTTCTTTTGTGCCCATGCTTTCAAACACAATTTTGTAATCTCTTCGAGTACCTGCGTCCCCATTGAGACCTGAGCAGCCAGTTGATTTTGTAACTCACGTATTAAAAGCTTAACTAGTACTTGGCCAAAACCACCTCCCAGCAGAGCTGCAGTGAGGGGAACACAAGGGTGACAGCTTTCAGGGTTGCAGTGAGGATCCAAACTAGTGACTCCTGTTTAGCTTGCTAGGCCAAAACCAGGCACAGCAGAGAGGCTTTAGCAAAGTAATGATTAATTTTCTCCTGTTTTTTGACAAATTATTCCTGCCTTGAACTGCTGTTTAGCAGGTCACTAAACTACTACTAGCCCTTAGAATTCTTTAGCAGTGACACGTAGTGAATTGGGCAATGGGGGCAGGTAAATGTATATATTTGTATATATACACACACACACAAAAAAAAAAAGGCTCTCTAGTACTTTAACTTAAGACTAAAAATAGGCTGAATATAAGTATACTGAAATGCAACTAAAACTGAAATGAATGTAAATGTAACCATACTCTATATTCAAATAAGCATTAAAAAGTATCATGATGGCCTCTCTTTAAAAAAAGAAATCACAAGGGACACTGAAGACTAAAGTTCTCACAGTAAAATTAGCATTTCTGTGCACAAAGCACTGTCTTCCTGTATTTCATATCTTTAACAATTTCACAATGCATGCAAAAACCAAAGCATTTCAACATGCTTTCCATCAAAAGCTGTTTTTCTGCTACTCTATCATGTTGGGCTCAAGAGTTAATCTGAACCTTTGCCTTATACCTCAGAGAGCATAAAATATTTCACAGCATCCATTATGTTAACTGGAAATACTTTGGTGTGTACAGCACAAGAGCACAGCCGTGTCCTGAAAAGCCACTTTTTCAGAAACCACATGTAGAGAGCAGAGCGATGCCGACGAGGCTGTCACTCCAACAGGCTGCTTTTGGCAGTTTTATTCCATGTTTAAAAAACCAGGAACGGTGAATTATTTGTTGCTTTTCTGGCCTTGCTCTAGCTTGCCAAACTGCCAAGACTGTCAGGAGTTCCTTCAGAGAAGCCAGGCCGATGGCAAGCTGCAGTGTTTCAGGAGGGCTCGGCCCCGCATGCCTGTGGGTCTGCCAGGGAGATCCCACTGCCTTCTAATGTGCCCAACCGCCTCCTGATTTGGAGCGGTCCTCTGGGGCGTATTATAGGAATGTTGGGAAGACACCTCATGATTGTTGAGGGACTGGCTTCTAATGAAGTGTGCAGGCCACCACTTCATGAAAGAAGCACCTGATTTCTAGCTTGCCTCATAGCCAAGTTTGGAAGACTCTTCAGATGAGGTTTCCAAGTGCACAACATGAGCACAGTTAGTTATTCCACCCAGCCTGGAGACGATACAAACCCCTGAGTGTCCCTGCACTTAACACACAAATTCTAACCTGCCCCTGAACTACCCTACTTGGATGATTTACCAAGGCCAGAAGGGAAGTGCAGGTAGCCACTTCTGTAGAATGAGAACAAGAAGAAAGCACTGCTTGCAGAAACACTAAAGGAAGTCCTGCAATTCTCAACATCAGATTCCACCAAAACTCACATTTCACTGGGGCACATATTCACCCAGGTTTAATGCTGGGGTTTTTTTTCAGTAAAGACAGTTAAAGCAAAACTAAGAGGAAAAACTGTTTCTGCCTCACTGTTCTTTAGGATGCCATGGTGACCTGGAAGTTGTGATTTGGTTTCTATAAATCACCTCCCCACTATAAATTCAGATACTTTCTAGACTACAAAATTAAAAGTAGTAGTGAAGGATTATGACCAGAAGCTTTAAGTGTCAGAATTCACCTTTAAGACAGAAGACTACTATAGGGAAACAGCCATAGACAGAAAGATCTGAAAGGGCTTTTTGTAAATACTAAAAAGAAAGTAAAGCCCATAACCTCCTCACCCATAAGTTCAGAAGAAGTCAGCAGAAATAAAAACTTAAAATACCAAAACAATTGATGCTGTGAGGAACAGATGTTATAAAGCTGGTTTCCTGTAGCTTTGTGGTGGATTATCCTGCACCTAACATGGTGCAGGCTCTGACCTAAGATTTTACTGTAAGGCAGTTGAGTGTGGCATTCTGGCAGAGCTGAGCTGCTGGTACAGCTTTCTCCTCAGGAAGACACCACATGGGTCTGTCTGTCTCTCTCTCACTCTCCTCTTTCTGTCCATAAATTTTCCATTAATTTCATAGAACCTGTATGTCATTTAAAAACCTAGACCTCTCATATTTGGTTGAAACTCATCCATAGGTTCAAAAGCTTTCTTATGGGAGAGGGTGGAGAAGAATCTACTAGAACACAGAAGAAAAGTCAGACTAAAAATATGTTACAGACTAGAAAGAAAACCAAAGGACAAAATAGGTTTCAGTAACTTTTATGTAGTCAGTGGATTTTCTGTCTCAACCGACATTCATGAGAAAGTGTCATTTCAACTGTGTTACCTGTTATAGATTAAGAGAAAGGAGAAGAAAGGATTCCAAGCCCTCAACCAGCAATAACACAGGATGCACAAGCAACCCTTAAGCAAGACCACGAGCAAGGCCAGAGACACCAGTTACGTGACAAATTCAGAGGTCTCAAATTCCAAGGGAGAAAAAAACAGTTTCTAATTCCCTTCAGGAAAAACAAAGAGTGAAAAAAAGCCACTAGAAGAAAATCCTGAAAGATCAGATGCAGTTCTGGAGGAAGATGAGTAGGTCCTCAATGTGCATAAAGGGACAAAATCCTTCCACTGCAGCACCACACAAACAGCTGCTGAAAAAGCTGCTAAGGAGCAAGAAGTACTGTACATATGGAGAGAATACCAAAAGATAACCAAATTTTGGAGGAAAACCACAAAGAAATGATAACTAATTATGCTATTCACTAACCTCAACAGATTACAGTCCCACTGAGATTACATACCAGGGAGGAACCCACTGGTACACAGTGCTAGCTGAAAATAGGAAAAGAGCTTTTTTTTTTTTTTAAGACCAGATCATCCCATGGCAGCCACGTGGAGGGAAAAAGAAGCAAACTAGTAAGAATCCTTTCTGTGGAAAAGCAATAGCACCTTATATTCATCGCAGATTTAGAAAAGGTTAACATTTGAGGTATTGAATCAAGCTGACTAGTTGCACCTCACAGAATGTAGTGGTTAAGGACAAAGCCTGTCTATAGACGCATGGAAACAATCTGTAAAGTAAAAATGCTTTAATTGGATTATTAAGGCATCTCCACTGTTTTTACACACAAAAGCCTGACGTCAATTGGATAATGCAGGACTCATCAACTGAGGAGCCGAACAGAGCTCAGAGGAGCATGAAGGCACTCAGCCAACGTCCTATACCTTTTGGGAGCGAAAACTCCAGTATCTGAACTGGTTTCCTTCTCTAACTTCTCTATAGACAGTTGTAAACAAAAATTGTAGAAAAAAAAAATTTAAATGGATTTCAGAAGAACAAGCTTGTAAGAAGAAATTTCACTTTAGAAGCTCATCAGGTTTTCTGAATTCAAGAGTGCCAACAGCAAAGCTGACTGCATTAAGCTCTCAGACACACAAAACTGCCTGTCCTGCTGTTAAACCTCTTCTCTGAACATGTAGGAACCAGCAAACTATCAACAGGCCCTAAGAACTGAGCTGGGAACCACTGTGCAGTAGAGTTGAATCTTTCTGTCTTCAGGGTCTTCAGCCTAGGAAGCTGCAGGACTGTTACATCCAGCAGATGCAGCTACCGTTCATGTGACACTATTCCTGAGCTTTTATCAGTAGCTTTTGCACAATACTGATCAAATTCAGGATGAACTGAAAAGTCTGTCAATCACCATACTCTGTCCCCTTACACAGACACTGTTCCCTGCCTTCCCCTATTTCCAGTCTTCTGAACAAAGCCAAATGCCTGAAATCCGGACAAACATAAAGCACTTAGTTTAAAAAAAAAAAAAAAAAAAAAAAAAGTTTTCAACAAAAAAAGTAGGGAAGGCAATTAGAGCTGAAGAGGTACTGGAGTTTCCATGGCGACCTGGCAGCCGGGAGCCATGCTCCCGTCTCCTCCGAAGTCAGCCCCCAGCACTAGATCTCTGTTACTGGGAGTGTGAAGTTCGTTTGCTGTGCAGCAGCGTTAGCGCTTCCGCGGCGGGGAGGGCAGAGAAAGGAGATGAAGACTTGCTGCACGGAACAAACAGCAGACGCCCGTGCCATTTTCAGATACAAAGCTCTTTTTTCATCCTTGAGCAGTCTAAAAAAAGGACATGTGCCCTAGGAACAGACTATTTTCTACACAGAATGGACGATTATTTCTGCAGCTCTCAGATGACTGAGTTTAGAGTGATCGAAACAGTTTCTTCTAGATGGGCACTGACAGCCCCCGACTTCTGCTGGCAAGCTGATTTCAGAGTGAATTCATAGCAAACTAAGAATATAACTACAAAAGGACTGTTTAAGCACAGATACTTAAGGAAGCTCTTCTTGCCCTAATGTGGATGACATTTCTCTAACGTGTCCCAAAGGAGGGGCAAGAATTACTAATACCTGTATTGCTCCTTGGCTCCAAATTGTACTCTTGGCTAACTCCTATACAGTAAGGTTGAACTTAAAGTAATATTAATGTTACTTCTAAAATTCCAAGCTGTGACTGGGTTTGCTGTTAAGGAGGATTCTCTGGTGCAGAAAAAACGAGCTGCCAGAGTCCTGCTGCTCTTTTGCCTACTCCTTGCCCTGCGCTCAAACCTCAGCCACTCCCAGAGCACAGATTACCACTGCCAAAAGGGGGGGCAACTGAGCAGGACATCTAGGAGAGAAATACCCACTTACTGTAACAGCTGCAAGACACCTAAAGTAACGGAGGGAGGGGGGGAAATAGCTGTGGAAGCTGGCAAAACCCCAGCCCACCCACTCCAAGAGGTTTGAATGCCAAATGCCACCACAGGCATAAGTCCTCTTTTCCCAAGGATTCAAGCCCTGAGAACATCAGCGAGAAGATCTTCAAGTATTTCTAATCTGACTAAGCGATGCCCTGAAGGAAGCGATGCGAGTTCGCCAGATTCTCATCACACTCCCTTTTGAAAGTGTAAATCAGCATCTCTGGTAAGAACAAATTCAATAGACAGTAACACCTTCGGAAAAGGAAGTAAAACTTGCTCTTCCGTAAGCAAAACCGTATCAAGCCAACCAGCACCATCAGCTTTACCTGAAGTGCTCAGAAGCTTCACTGTTTGAATAGTGAAGATGGCAAACTGCAGTCCCACCGGAGCACTCCCCATGTGTTGCAACCCGAGAGAAACACAGGCTGACAGCCAAGAGCAACCCATCAAACTGGGATGGGCCAAACCTGGGAGTTAAGAGTAACAGTGGGTAAGTAGGATGGGCTTTACCCATCGGGATTCCTGTTTCACCCACTGCTGTCTGATCAGAAGAGGAGCAAATCATTGGCAGCAATTTCCAGGAGAGTATCCTCACCAAAAGCACAGGTGTTGCTGCCCCACCCCAGCTCACTGCAACTTCAACTGCAGCCTTTTGCAAAACTAAACAACAGCCCAACTGGAAAAGTGAGTTGCTACACCTTTAGGCTTGCATGATGAGGCAGAGTTGAGTAGTCCAAACCATAGTGCTTAGCGCATCGAGAAGACTCCTATTTATTGACCAAGAGGGCTGACATCAGATACCTGCCCTCTCTTGCACAAGACAGTTGAACATGCACCTGAAATACCCTTTCAGTGACTTCATCTTTCCCATTAATTGAAGCCATAGCTCCCCTTCCCAAGAACCAGATGCAGGTCAGTATCTCATGAACAACACCAGTCATCTTCAGTCTAGATTTGTCATCTCTGACAACCAGCCTTTGTTTAGCACAGGGAAGAGATTTCAGCCACAATGCCAAAAACCTTTGCAGCTTGGGAGGACCTCTACCAGCCCGGTAGGTATCCAGAACCAGTCAAGTGACAACAAACAATGCCACAGCTCCTTCTCTCCGCCCTGTCAGGGAAGTAACTGGTAGGGTCAGCAAGAAGCTGGTAAGTTGTTAGAACGAAAGTACAGTTTAATTAAAGTGAACATGATGTTTAGTCTTCAGAAAAATAATATTTTGCTGTCTTATTGGACTGTGCAAGCTGTTTCCAGAAATAACAGTTCTACTATGCACCGCACCTCTACCCTTCAAAGAAAGCGTATTTCTTATTTTAGTAGACACCAACCCTTGAAAAACCCTTTTTTTTCCAGTTCTTTTTGAGCAAACCTGGCCAAAACACTCAGAAACTAACTTTTTTTGACCCAACCATCTTTTTGCAACAACATATTAGTGACACTAAAGTCAGATTTCAGAGGGGTCACTGGAAAGGACACAGACAATGCTTTTCCCAGAAGAAAAATAAAAATAATTTCAGAGTCAAAACATACAGGCTGACTAACCCAACTACTCTGTATCCACGCCAGCAGTAGTCAAAACTCCACAGACACCAGCTTCCACTAACCACCTCAAATGATCAAACTGTGAAACTATCGGTGTCTCACTTGAGCACAGACTAAACAACAGCCACTACCACTTTCTCCCATTTCTGCACTCTTCACAAGTCATCTGAAGAGTAACCCGGCCTCTCGGGAGCTAAACGGTTGAAAGAGGAAGTCAGGTAAGTAATCAATGACTGCTGGTCCTCGATCGAGTTACCGGCTGCAAGGCTGCACGTGCTTTACTCTAGGAAAGGAATGCTGCTGGGAGAGGCATGAAATCTGCTGGAACTCAACAGCTACGGCTGTGGACCGCGTTCTCCAGCCTGGCTGTAGAACACGTTGCAAACGCCAACGTACAACAGGGAACAGTGACGGAAAGCACCAGTTCCTTCAGATGTGCACACATGGCTCCATCGCGCCTGAACGGATTAACAATTAAAGGAGGAGGATACGCAGAAATTATTTCTGTGTGTGTCGCTACGTCTCCGACAAAGACAAGAACACACACGAAAGCAGCAAACATTTCCCCCCCGTGTTTTGCAATCAAACCACCTCGAGCCCTCCAGCCGCCCCTGCAGCAGCACGGACAGCCCGGGACGGGCGGCTTCCAGCTCAGCTTTCCGTTACGTGGGAGCTCCCACAGGGGAGCGTCCCCCACAACGGGACGGGGCAGCCCTGCCGCGGGCCGGCCCCGGGAAGCCTCCGCCTCGTGGCCCCGATCGCAGCTGAGCCCAGCCCGGGGGGCCCCGCGGGGCCGCCCCACAATCGATGACACCCCACGCGAGGGCGCGGCGGCCTCGCCGCCGTCGCCCCCGCCCGCCGCAGGTCTCCTTCCCTGACGCCCCTTGCCCGCGGCCCCCTCCTCCGCCGGCCCGAGGGAGGAAGGTGACACCGGAGCCACAGCTGAAGTGGCGCCGGGAAGGGGGCCAGTCCTCCCCCGCGACGCCGGGCAAGGGGCCGCTCTGGGTAGCTCCTCAACCTCCCGCGCACCACCTCGGCCCCGCAGCCCCCCCACCCCCACCACTCACCGGCCGCGGGCTCGGCGCGGCTGAGCACGGCCAGCACCAGGCCGAGAAGGGCGGCGAGCGCTGGCCCCGCTCCGCGGGCCATGGCCACCGCCGTTCCCGCCGCCACTGGCACGGAGCGACGCGAGGCGGAGGAATCTGCCCGGCTACCGATGGCGCCTGCGGCCCCCGCGCGGAGGGACATGGCCCAGACGCACCGCCCCAGCTTCCTCCACCGAGCCGCCCGCCACGCCACGCCCCGGCAGACCGCCGCCAGGGGACGCCCGCACGGGGGACCGCGGGGCGGGACCAAGGGGGGGCGGGGCCCGAGGGGCCGCGGAGTCGGCGGGGGGGGTGGTGTCAACGGGTCAGGGGAATGGAGGGTAGTGGGGATGGGGGATGGAGGGCAAGGGTAGCAGGACGTATTGTGCTCCTTTGGTGCCCACGGCGAAGAACACCGGAGATCTCCACTTGCCACGATGGCCGAGGTGCTGCCCTGCCCTTTGCTCAGCCCCGGAGCGCAGGCAGATGCCAGGCAGGGGTGATGGAGCATTGCCCAAGGGCAGGTACCAAGGGGAAGGGAAACCTGAAAATGGCATCGGGCACCGGAGGTTCATCCTGGTGAAAGAGAGTCCCTGGAGCGGGTGTATGAGCTCACTGCCCCACAGCTGCTCATGCTGAAAAATCCCAGGAGGAGACCTGGGTTCCCAGAGAAGAGGACTTTGCAGGGCAGCAGCTGAATTCAACCTCAAGATCCCTCCCAGTCCTCGGCCATCATTTAAAGTGTTAAAAATCCTTCTGCCCTGGCTCCAGCTCTCTGCGGACTGAGGGCCCTTTGTGTGTGGTGCTGACATGGCAGACTGGGCCGTGAAGGCAGAATTGTGCTGGGTTCAGGGGAGAAATGGGGCAATGAATAAACCTCACTGTTTTCATGCTGTAATTCCACAGATCCTGGAGCTCCTCCCAAGCGTGAAGCTGGATGGTCAGTGCCCCTAACACCACAATTTTTTTTTCCAGGTATGCTGATGCAACCTGGGTAATGAATTCCACACCATCCCACACAGCTGCCAGAGCTTCCCATCACTGTTCTGATGGCCGGTCATAGGCAGATGGTGGTGCCTCACAGCCACAATAGACATCCTGTGACACAGCTCCTGTCACATCTTCCTCCCCAAACCCCCTCTCCTGATAAAATGGAGGCCAGACCCCCCGCATGGTGTGGAAGACAACTTCCTGATGCAGCTGGTGAGGGAGCCAACCAGAGGAGGCTCCCTGCTGGATCTACTATTTACCAATAGAGAGGGACTTTTAGATGGAGTAAAGGTTGGAGGATGTCTTGGGCGTAGTGATCATGAAATAATAGAATTTTCAGTTCTAGAGGCGGTAAGGAGGGCGGCCAGCAGAACTGCTGCCCTGGACTTCCAGAGGGAAGACTTCAACCTCTTTAGAAGTCTGGTTGGCAGGGTACCTTGGGAGGCAGTCCTGCAGGGCAAAGGGGCCCAGGAAGCCTGGACAACTCCTAAAAGAGAAATTTTTAAGGCGCAGGAGCAGGCTGTCCTAGTGAGACGGAAGACAAGCCAGAAGGGCATAAGACCAGCCTGGCTGAGCAAAGAGCTCTGGCTAGAGCTCTAAAAGAAAAAGAAGGTGTATGACCTATGGAAGAAGGGGCAAGCCACTCACAAAAACTATAAGGATTCTGTGAGACAATACAGGAATAAAATAAGAGAGGCAAAAGCTCAGCTTGAGCTCAAGTTGGCGACTAACATAAAAGACAACAAAAAAAGCTTCTACAAGTACCTAAACAGCAAAAGGAGGGTTAGGGAGAATCTCCCCCCCTTGCTAAATGCAAAGGGAGAATTGGTGACTGGGGATGAGGAAAAGGCTGAGGTACTCAATGCTTTTTTTTGCTTCGGTCTTTAATGACCAGACTGACTCACTGAGTGATTTGCCTCTAGAACCTAAGGATGGAGACGGGGAACAGTACCAGGGTTTCTTTCAAGAGGATACAATATATTAAATGCTGCACAGCTTAAATGTACAGAAGTCTATGGGGCCAGAAGAAATCCATCCAAGAGTGCTGAAGGAGCTGGCGGAGGTGCTCGCCAAGCCACTTTCCATTGTTTTCAAATGGTCCTGGCTGACTGGAGAGGTACCAGTTGACTGGAGATTGGCAAATGTTACACCAATATACAA
>JAOEGS010010819.1:0-14464 GCA_025447755.1 Corythornis vintsioides
CCTTTCTTTTTTCCCTTTCTTTTTTCCCTTTCTTTTTTCCCTTTCTTTTTTCCCTTTCTTTTTTCCCTTTCTTTTTTTCCCTTTCTTTTTTTCCTTTCTTTCAGAACTGTGTTGAGGAAAATAGCAAAACATGGAATTACATGGATTTACATTTTCTTGTTGTTGAGTAGGAAATGGGCTGTGAGGGGTGAGCCTTTTGCTAAGTTCCATGTCCTGTTGTTAAGAATTACCAGAAAGTCTGAACTGGGTTTGCTGCAGCCAGCTTGGGAGCTGTGAGCCTGCTTCACAGATGTTGCCTTGTGCTGTTCATTTTTCCTGCCAGAGAATGTTTCCACACTGAAATTTGGCAATGTGGTGTATCTGAGTATTTATATACATGTGCAGACTGGTTATAATGGGAGACAGCCAGTATTGTCATGTTGATTTTCTGCAATGATAATGTGGAAATCCTTGATTAATACTGTTAATATTAACCAACATCCACCAGTATCATCTTGTGAAGGTTTAAAACTTCTGAGCTACAAAAAGTACAATAAAATCATATACAAACTTAATACAAATACACCAAGAGAGATACAGAACAAGGCAGGCAGTAGCTCCTTTGGAAAAATACTGAATTTCTGGTTTTGCTTTTTCTTTAACATGTTCTCTTTTTTTTTCCTCCCCAGGATTGGAATCTGACATGGCACACAGAAAATCCAGACTTTACCCAGTGCTTTCAGAACACAGTCCTGGTCTGGATTCCTTGTATTTACCTCTGGCTCTGCTTCCCAGTGTACTTCCTATACCTCCGTTGTCATGACAGGGGCTACATACAAATGTCAAACCTCAACAAAGCCAAAACAGTAGGTGGCTTTTCAGAACTAGAACTTATCAAGTTTATCTGCAAGTTGGAATCTACTTGGAACTATATTTTAGCATGTTGTTTTTGTTGAGCATCAGTTTTGGCCTGTGTGCACACTTCAGGTGTAACTTAGTTGTTCTGCTGGTGTTTGATTTCCAATCCTGATGTGTTTCTGTTGCCTTTTTATCTGTTCTAAAATCTATTCTGATATAGTAAAAAAAGCATGGAAGTCTTTTCTAACATCAGTTGGATAAGACTTCCTTTCAAACTTCTTTATTTCAATAAAAATAATGTATCTTGTCAACTTCTTAGGTTACCCAGCATAGATTTCTAGAGCTGTTGCAGGTGTTCTATTCAAGTTCTTTTGTGAAATAGGTACTGAATATTTTCTTTTCACTTATTGTACTGGGGGGGATAAAAGTTTTTTGAAGGGTTACTTAGTCTAGGTGACCCTGCTCTGGCAGAGTGGTTGGACTAGATGATCTGCTAGGTCCCTTCCAACCCCTGACATTCTATGATTCTGTGAAGGACTATAATAGCTTGGTGTATTGGAGTGTGTTTGTCTCTGCAGTCTGTTGTTCAGGAGTGAGATTTAGCAGCTTTCTGCTTCATAATACAGTGAATTATATGGTACTAAAAATTCCTACACTTCTTTTCTCCTGGTGAGGATCACCATTGGTAAATCCAAATGATTCTTCTGTGAATATTGTAGATTTTCCTAAAAGAAATGATCTGATTATGACTCCTGTTCTACTAACACAATGTCTAGTTGTTCATGTATATATTGTGCTGCCTGATCTGTGTGAACTGATGTATGAAATACACTTTTTGTATTGCAGGCTTTGGGCTTAATACTGTGGATAGTCTGCTGGGCAGACCTTTTCTACTCTTTCTGGGAAAGAAGTCAAACTTTTCAACCTCCATTTTTTCTCATTAGCCCTACAATATTGGGTATAACAATGGTAAGTTCTTCTGTTTTGGCCTGTGTTCATGCAAAGCTTTAAGCAGTAATGTGTTTGAAACTAGAGCCACCAACAGGCAACTGGGTTCATGATAAGAGAAAGTGAACTGCTAATGGCAAAATTGCTCCCTGTTTGCACTTTGAAAAGCAGTGGTTATATATGTGCCCTCTATTTATTTGTTGGAAGACTCTTAACCACTCTCTTCTAGCAACAGAGCTTATATTTAATTGCCAATTTTTGTGCTTGTTACTCTGCTATTACAACCATTCCACCAAGGCTTGTGGTGTAATCTTCTGGAAATGCTCAGTTATGCACCATGATGTAATTCTTTAAGCTGCAATCTTTACATACAGACTTAATCTGCAGCTGAACTGTGACACATTGACTCTAAAATGTTTCTCTTTTTTTTTTTTTTTTTCTTTAATTAAAAACTTACAGAACCCTCAACTCAGCTGTGCTCAGTGTGTTGCATGTAAGCACACAGGCCCCAGTGCTTGTTGTTTTTCTTGCTTTGCTCTGGTAGGCTTGAGCTACAGTTGGTTTACTAGCTCAACTCAAGCATGAGGTGGGGGAATCAAGTCAAGAGAACTGGTTAAATCTAATGTCAAAGGCATTGCATTAAGTATCTTTTCAAACTCTTACATATAACATTCTTTAGTGCATGTTTTCTTTGTTACATTTTGATGGCAAGGTGGAAAATCTTAAATGCCAGTTACAGTGTCACTATAATGTTGATTTGTGATGTAGAGGCAGAAAAGTCAAGAATTTAAAGACTTGTAACTTTTGACAGTACTTTTGTGTATGTGGTCATTTAGTTCTGTGTAATGTGTATTCCTTTTCCTGTTTTTTGTAACTTGTTCTCTTTACCACTCCAGAGAACTTCCTGTATAAATGTATTTTTGAATTGCACTTCATCTCTGGGTGTTAGAATGTCTGGAAGTTAGTGGGTTTGAGATATAAAATAAGCACATTTTAACACAGTACCTTGTATTTGTGTATAATGCATTGAAAGACTTCAAGCTTGTGAGTTTATTTTTATCTTATTTGTCCACAGTTGCTTGCCACTTTTTTAATACAATATGAAAGAATAAAAGGAGTCCAGTCTTCAGGAGTAATGATGATTTTCTGGCTCATCTCGTTGTCATGTGCCACAGTGGTTTTTAGATCCAAAATACTGCATGCCTTAAATATGGTAAGTGATAGCTGGCCCCATTCAGTTGAAAATAATCCCAAATGCTGCAGGAACAGAGTAGTTGCTTACTAATTATGGTAGTTAGCTCTGTTAATGATCCATTCAGCACACCTTGGCTTAGACAAGCAAAACAAGGCTTAATGGCTCTTGTTTTGAAATGCTAGGGAAATTTGTACTGGTCTTAATGTAGTTGCCAAGAAAATGTTGATGGCTGTTCCAGAAAGGGGGTATGGCTGAGTAAAATAGAAGTGTATAATCTTTGACATGAAACTGTTCTGGGTGTGTACATGGTCTTCCTGTTGATTATACAGTGGTTTTCCTGAAACACTGGGTTTAATAGTAATGTGATCTCATCTACTGAGGCAAAATGAAAGTGTACCAGTGAAATATTTTCATGTCAGTCTGCTTTTATAGCGAGGCCACCTCAAATAATCAGATTAATTGTGTGTCTGCCTGAACATGGCACATCACTTTTATTTCCTGAAATCTTTAAACCATTGTTTGGATTTTGAGAACTCCCAGGCAATTTTTGTATTTAGCTGCTGGGAGTGGGATTTTATTGTGAGTGGGGTGTGTGTGTCCTTCCATCCTTGTACTTTGATTTCTACAGGTTATTATTTTTGTGTTGGTCCTAGTCTAAAAAAATATAAGAACCTCTGGAATTTGATCATAACACAAACTGTAATCTAAATTCTGCCCTTTTAGTTATTATTTTCTGCGTAATAATATTTCTGTGTAATAATAATTCTCTTTTAATTATTTCTAATTAATAAATTTTCATTGAAACCTCCATACCACCCAATTCATAACTGTCCTTGCTCCTGTAAATACCTTGACTTCAAATTGGAGCACTCTGCACTGGTATAAACTGTGTCTTATAGGACTTCTCTATAGAGGAAGTTCACACTTGTGTGATTGATTAAAAAGAAATTATTCCATCATCTTTTCCACCCTCCCCCCACCCTTTACTTTCCCTTTCCCAAAACAGCCACTGAATTTGTGTGTTGGTGTATAGTGTAACGATGATGTGGTTTGCAGAATTTCCAGTGAGGAGCTGTTTGATGCTGTATAATTAAATGTTTTCAAGGAATTTCTCAAGCCTTCTAATTTCAGCACCCTGCAACAGAAGAGAATGATGTGGATGCATTTCGCTACGTCACTTTCTGCATTTACTTCGTCCTGTTGCTGGTGCAGCTCATCATGTGTTGCTTTCCTGAACAACCACCTCTGTTTTCTGAAACAATAAACGACCCTGTAAGTCTTCAGTCTGTTCTGAGTGCTGACTATCACACCTGAAATATTCTGTGCAGTGAGTTACAGGGCTGGAGTAGAAACAGGTGATGAAAAAAACCCCAGTGGGTTTGTGTGAGGGAGGAGTGGCTGGTTTTTAGCATTCTTGAGGTTCTGTTCAGAGCAGTGGAAGAGGGAAGGGGGAAATCTACACTGAAACTTTGCAAATATTTCACCTTTGAAATTCTTCCAGCCTTTCTGCTGTTTTAATCCAGACAGATTAGGAGAGAATATTAACTGAGACAGGTTAGGAGAGAATATGAACCTGAAGACTAGTTAAACCAGGCAACTGTTGCTCTGGACATAGAACACAGTCTAGCTGCTTGGATACTGAAATTTCCCATGCTTATTGGTGAAGGAGCTGCAGGGTTTTCAGGGGCTGTTTTGGGAGGCTTTTGTGGAGTTGACTTTTGTTTCATTGGTGCATCTGTTCTGATGAAGTCACAGCACTCAACTGCTAAAACAATAGAACTGAATACTTCATTTCTGACAACTCTACCCAATGAACATCTGTTTATGCTTTCATATGGTAGCATACCTTGCCTTGATGTGGGTAGGAAGTGATTGTGACATCTTGAAAGATCGTCTGGCCTGCACCATCTTAGAAAATTCCCTCAATTATTCATTGTTTTGTTGATAGTGAGCGCTGCTTTTTTTGTGTCCCACTGGTCTAGTCTGCTGACAGCTTTGAAGCTGTGCTTGTGTTTTCTGAACAAGCTCTCAACAGCATAAATGACAAGTTTAGTAATGTGAAAAAAAATACTATAAACAAAAGGAATTTCAAAAGCTTTTTTTTTGTGTGTGTGTGGTTTGTTTCTTTTGGCCTCATATCTGTCACTTTGTGGACTGATTTCTCTTTCTCTCCTGTAGAATCCATGTCCAGAGTTCAGTGCTTCTTTCCTTTCCAGAATCACATTCTGGTGGATCACTGGGTAAGATCAAAATGATGCATAAAGCACCAGTTAAAGTTAGATGGCATTTTAGGATCCTGCTTTGAGATAAATTAACAGTAATGATGCATTAATAATTTTGGTGGTTGTTGTTAGTTGTTTTGTAGATGGATTAAATTGGTTTTATCCCCCTCCTCCCCCCACATCTGATTAATCTTTTTTACTTCCTTTGTAAAGTCTGTAATTTTAAATGTTTCTAGTATATATTTAAGATGCTTGCTGAAATAATAAAATAAAAAAGAATTCTTTGGGAAGCAGAAGAAGGTAGAAATTACCTGCTGTATTTGCAAACTAAGGCATTCAAAACCATTAGCTCTCTTTGTCTGGTAGGGTGGTTATTTTTTACATTAACTTAGCTTTAATGATGCTGTGTGATTTGATCACAACACGTTCTTGTGAGTTAAAACACAGAAACTTGTAAAATAATATTGGCATGTAGTTGTGGTTGGTACTTGGCCACAGTTCCAACAGAACGGTAGATGAAAGGAATTGCTTTGCAAAATTAAAGGCTAATAAAGGTTTTGAAATTTGCTAGGCATGGGAATATTAATTTCCTGGCTGATTTTCAAATGAGATCATTTCATCCTTTCTTATATTTGCCCTGAAGTTGGAATTCAGTGGCATATCTTGGAATCTTGGATGTTTTGGTGTCTGATTCCCACAGTAAAGACAGGAGGATGTCTGTTGTAGCACCTGGCCCTGTGTTAACTACTGTGTGTGTTTTTATGAGGAGCTGGCTCTGTCTTGGAGCTGGATGTCATGACCATTGTCTCGAGTCATCTGTGCACACCTCCATCTCTAGTGTTTCTAAAACAGGTTGATGGTCCAAGGTTATCGGAGACCTTTGGAAGCGAAGGATTTGTGGTCGTTAAATAAAGAGGACAAATCAGAGGAGGTTGTGCCAGGTTTGGCCAGAAACTGGGCAAAAGAATGGGCAAAGACAAAGAGGTAAGTTCAGTCATCCTGGCTAGCAGTTCTTCCAGGGTAAGGAGGTTGAAAAGCTCTGCCTGTACTTAAAGGTGTTTGCCATCTATTAGCAAGCCTGCTTTTGTAAGGCCCAAGTGGCAGCTCTGTGTTTCCTCAAGTGTGTATAGAACAAGAATCAAGTTGTATCTTCTTTTATGAAGAGCTGCATCAGGTTTCCCATAGTCTTTTGTAGTCCAAAGCTGATTGTTAACTTTTAATGTGTGTTTTACCTGGGGAGGGAACTGTTTTCACACAAACTTCAGTCACCTAGTTTAAGAGCTTGGGCTCCCTCTGTTGTTAGTGAAGCCTCGGGGGGGGCAGGTCAGGGTGTAAAAGTGAGAAGCTCATTTCTTTCCTTTGACTCTAATATGGAGCCTGAGCATCAATGCCAGATGGCTAAGCTTAGAATGACTGCATGTCTGCAGTTTCCACCCTGCTTTCATCATCCTTTGCTGCAGCAAACAGAAGTACCTTTTCATTCAAGGAAAATGGCTTGCTTGCTCACACAGGGTGTTTTTACATACAGCTTACCTGCAGAAGTTTGACATAAAAGAGAGATATGACATGAATGTCTTCAGTACATGGGGAGTGACTTGGCATAAATCTGACAGCAATCTTTGAACTCTGGTGGTACAGTGAGGCCTTGATTTTGATGGTAGTTCACCATATTGGACTCTCAAATAATAATAATAATAATAATAATAATAATAATAATGTCCTTTGCTTTTCAAGTTTAACACAGGTTATGGTCTCATTCCTCATTCCCCTGTAGGGCATTCTATAGGACAGATTCAACAGGAATATTACCTATCCCTACAAAGATAATTTCTGAATGGCCAGTTCATTGAACCCATAGTTCATTCACTGTGGTTGTAGAACTAAAAAGATGTTTGTTTGACAGTCAACCCCAGTTAAACTATTAAGCAAGTCAATAAACAGCTCATAACCATCTCACTTGTGTACATTAGAGTTTTCCAGTTGGCTTTATGCTTGGATAAAGGCTGCATTATATCCCTTCTCTTATTTCAGGCAACCATTAAACATGTTATACTCGTCCAAAAAGCAGCAGAAATCCAGCGACTCAAATGGTGATGTGACAGAAGAGGCTGAAGCTTTGATTATAAAACCATCTCAGAAGAGCTCTGAAGCATCTTTATTCAAGGTGTTATATAAAACCTTTGGACCATATTTTCTCATGAGCTTCCTGTTTAAAGCTGCACATGATCTCTTGATGTTTGCAGGCCCAGAAATTCTGAAGTAAGACCCATATACTTAATTATTCTATTAAAAGTATGTGGACAGAATTAAAACCAGTGTTACTTCACTCACCAAGCTTCTTTGCCTTTAGCTGGCTCAATGGGAAAGAATTGTCATTCAAGTTAAACACCATGCACACAGATTGTTTTGGTACTTTGGTTTTTAGATAACATTATACATTAAATATTGGACTTTTTGCATTCCTTTCCAACACTAGGAAGGCTAGGCAGGATATAACCAGCAATAGCAAGCAAGTTCATTTTAATTCTAACCTGTAATGACTGTGAGGCATGCAAGTCAGAGTATATGAAGCATAGAGAGAGCTAAGGGGGTAGTAAGTAGTACATTGCTAGGAGGAGGGAGTGATGTGAGCTAGTATAAAATAATCTCCAGTTTCTCAGAAATTTGCTGAAGTGTTTTATTTCTAGTTTGTGTACTTGCATGGCCCATATATAACTTTTGGAATAATAAGTTTTTAAGCTTGACATTTCATTATATCAAGAGAATTAATCCATCTCTCCACAGATTGCTCATCAACTTTGTAAATAACAAAGCTGCCCCAAACTGGCAAGGCTACTTTTATACAGGGCTACTCTTTGTTTGTGCCTGTCTTCAGACACTGATTCTTCACCAGTATTTTCATATATGTTTTGTAACTGGAATGAGGCTCAAAACAGCTATTGTTGGTGTCATTTATAGAAAGGTAGGTGTTTGTTTAAATATAATATATATATATATATATATATACACACACACACACACAGTACCTCTTGGTGACTGTGCAAATGCATTGCTTAAGTCTGAATAATTCAAGTAATTAGGGGATTCTGCCAGGCCAATTCCTAACTCTTAATAGAAATAAGAGAGTATCTAATTACAAATAAAAGCCTTTAAAATAGAGCAGTTTTCTAATTTACTAGCTAAAAGTTTAGGCTGCTCCTTTCCCACTGGCAAACAAGAAACTGTCATTATTTATTAAAAATAAATGAACATGCATCTACATTTACAGCTTCATCTGGAACTTAGCAGCAGTTCCACCTTGTCTTAGAATAAGATGGAATGTTTTAGAAAGCTGTGGACTGATTGCTTCCTGTGACAGAAAAGTGTAACAAGGAGTGAAGATTTCACTTCTTACACTAAAAAAATTAAACAAGCCAACAATGCCCCCCAGTAATAAAACCACCAACCAAGCAACCCTAACCCCAAAGACTGCTTGCTGCCTTTAATTCTCTATTAGTTTGCTTCAAACTATACAACTTGCATTTTGTAAGCTGTGCAGTGTAAACAATATGAAGCAGGAAAAGGCTTGCTTGTTATATTTAGGATGAAGGTCTGTAAAGCAGTTGGATTATCTGGAGAAAATGCATATGACCAAATCTTCCTTTGTGTTGCCTTAATTGATTTTAATTTTTAATCTGCACCTAGGCACTTGTTATCACAAATTCTGCTAGAAAGACTTCTACTGTGGGAGAGATTGTGAATCTGATGTCTGTGGATGCTCAGAGGTTCATGGATTTGGCTACCTATATAAACATGATCTGGTCTGCCCCTTTCCAGGTGATATTAGCCCTGTACTTACTGTGGCAGGTGAGTATTGTGTCTTGTTTCCAGACATGGCTTTGGGAACTTCCTTTGCTGCATCTTATGGTCATGACTGCAGACAGCTGTTGTTCTGACTGCTGGTGTGTTGACAGCACTGTGGAGAAAATGCTGCTTGTTTAGAATCCATTCAGAGCTGCTTTTGTCACTGTTGTCAAGAAGGAAGGCAGGAGGTTCTTCATTTGCACAGCTGAGTGTATGTGGGGAGAATGCAGATGGGAGCTACTACTTTTTGGGGTCTGCAGCACCTACAGGATCTCACTTTCATGTAATTGAAAGAAAAGTGGTCCTGGTTCTGCACTCCATAGGAGATGTTTGCTATTTCTAGTCCAGACAGTCACCAGGATGATGTTTTGATTCTCACCATCAGTTTGAAAGATAATGAAATCCCCCAACTAGTCAGTCACTCCCTGCTTGAGTCCACTTCAGAAGAACAGACAAACCAGCAAAAACTGGAAACCACTTAACAGCTCTCTCTATGTGTGTGCAGAGATATATAAACATATTCTATCTCTACATCTCCATATGAGGGCTGTATATTTGTTTCTCTCAAAACTCAAAAGCTTGCAAATATCAACACAAGCCACTACTTGATCCTCTTCTTCTTCCCCCAAGCTGTTCTTGAAAAGAAAGAAGAGATTGGAAAGCAATTTCAGGGTGCTTTTCTGTAGCATATGCAGTGGTTTGGCTCAAGCTTTTTAAAAATGAGTTTGAATAAATGTTTCCAATAAACTGCTTTTCAGAATTTAGGTCCTTCAGTGCTGGCAGGTGTGGCTGTCATGATCCTTCTGGTTCCAATAAATGCTGTGATGGCAATGAAGACAAAAACCTATCAGGTTAGAACCTTTATAGATGTGTCAGTGCTTCTAAGAAACATGTTCTGTTCTTTGACTTGTTCTTGAGGTTTGTCCTTCTAAATGTTTTTCCTTCTCTTAATCCCTTAAAGGGAGAAAAGAAAGATCAGAGGTGTGCATGCAGAAATACTAATAATATCAGAATAATTAAACTGATCTATCTTTCAGCCTTGCAGTGTATCTATGCATAATGGTCTGATAATTTTGCAGTAGCTAAAACCAGGTTAGCCAGCTGAATGAAAATTCCTGATCACTGGACTGAAATAAGTTTAATTTTTAATGTGCTGCCCAAGAACTGAAGTGCAGCTGTACATTACTGCCTGCCTGATGAACCTTAATGTGTGAAATGGTCACAATTCAGGCTGGTAGTTGCATTGTTAGGGTTTTGTGTGTGTTATTTGCTCTTAGATGTTTTGTTTCCTGGGTTTGGTTGTTGGGTTTGGTTTCTTTGTTTTTTCCATGGGAGTGAAGAGGAGGAAGTGTTAGTTGTTGGCTGATTTTAATCCCTTGTTGAATTTATTTTTTTTTTTAAGGGGACATCAGTTTGTTAGTACAAATGAGTAAATGTAGATAAAAAAACTCTCAGGATTTTCTATTGCAAAAACTTTCCAGCAGCCCCCACCGTGTGCTTCTCAGTACAGATGTCTGTAAATTCACTGAATTTACTGAATGGCAGAGGACACTATTGAAACAAAACCTTTTAGCTCTAGATGTTTGTCAAAATATCCCACAGATTTTAGTTCCCACATGGGAGAAGCAGGGATATCTAGCCTGTGACAGCCACACTGCCCCTGGGAGCAGCTGTCTGGGAGAGCTGTAGTGGTACAGAGCATGGGCTCTGCCTAGTGCCAAGAACATTGTTTCAGCTTTGCATTGTCCACATTAAAATACTTCATGAAGACAAACTTCTGATGAATGGACTTTCTTCTTATGGTTCAGTGGAAAGCCAACTCAGGTTTGGTCTGAGGTTAGATGCCAACTGCACGTTGCTGACACTTGTTTACAGTGGCTTATTTTTTAACTGCACGTTGCATCCGAGGAGAAACCAGGATCCCAGGGCTCCCCAGCTCAGGGTTAATCCCATTTCAACCATTGCCACAACTGTTTTGATCTTTGTTCAGATTTGTAGTTGCATGAAGGATTCTTTTAATTGGTTTAAAACATCTTGTTAATTCTGCATATTTGTTTGTTCAGATAGCATCTCAGATTTCCTGCTTGGGAAGCTAGTAAGCTTTTGATGATAATGAGGTAAATTTTGCCATTGCAAAATACAAAGCTCAGAACCCTGTGGCTCTGCCAAGTATTGTGCTCTGCTAATTATTTTTTTGCAATGTTGTTTTTAGGTGGCTCAAATGAAGAGCAAAGACAACAGAATTAAGCTGATGAATGAAATTCTCAATGGGATTAAAGTTCTAAAACTTTATGCTTGGGAATTAGCCTTCAGAGAGAAGGTATTAGAGATCAGACAGAAAGAACTCAAAGTCCTAAAAAAATCTGCTTACCTTGCTGCAATGGCAACCTTCACTTGGGTTTGTGCTCCTTTTCTGGTAAGTGAAACAAATCTAGAAATCTTCTTTCCTTTTTGGGATCTTGCTTTCCAAGGGGGTGCTCAAGAACATGTTTTGATTTTGTTTTTTAAAGAGTGGAAGAGCCAGAATGCCCTTCACAGTGGTGGGAGATTCAATGCTTTTGTCTCCACGTCTCTAGGAAAAGGCACTACTGTTTTCTTTGATTTCATTTAATTGATTTACTGATTTCTAAGATATAATGGACTGTCAGATTTAGAAGAGGTTAATGTGCACATAACCCTCCAGGTGGTAGCTGTTCCTGCTGGGAATAGCAGGTTTTTAGGTAAAAAGTCCTGGATTGAATGGGACATTGTGCACCAGGTGTATCTCTGGCCTGGGTTCTCCTGGCACCTGTTTAAGAACTGTGCAGACTGGCAAAGCTATTGCTTAGCCTAGGATTGCTTGAAATTCTTATTTAAATATTCTTGCTATGTGAAACATCCCCTCTATGTTTGTGGTGAGCTTACATTTAAGCTAATAAAAGGGAGAGAAGAGTGAGATTACATCAAAATTGCTTTGGGCCATTGATCTTGTCTGCAGAAGCAAATAAAAGCCATGACTACATTAGGATAAAATATGTGCTATTCCAGTTGAAGGTGTTTAAGTGTACTTTCCAGTCTCAGATTCCTTCCCCACAAACACTTTTAGTGTTTACATTATGTTTTGGGCATGATGAAAGGCAGAAGCAGCAATGCCCTGGGTAGAAACTTCAGCTGCATTCTTAAGTGAATGCTTTTCTAAAAGAAGTCTGAGATGGCTTTAACATAAACACATTATTAAATGAAGTTTCTAAATTAAACTCTGCAGGTGGACTCCTTCACTGTGCTCTGTGCAGACTGAGAAGTCCAATTAGCCTAATGAGTAGCTCTGTTTCAGCACAGTTATGAATGTGTGGTAATGGTCCTACACTTCAGGAGGTTTGCCATTGGGGCAGAACCAGTACAGCCTTAAGTTTAAGGCTGCTTTTAACATCCTATTTCTCTTTTTTGTTGTTGTTCTTTTGTACATGTTGTTCTGAATTTAAGATTAAAGAGGTTTTTTTTTTCCAAGTGCTTCCTCAAAAGCACTTTTGACATGCAACACTTTTTGATTCTTATTTCTTCTACTTCTCCCCGTTTTCATGGCCAGGGCTCCTTAAAACATAGTTTAATAATGCTGTCAGGAAACTGTTTGTTTTTCAGTACCCTCCCCTGCTGCTATGTGTGCTGATAAGGGTGTATTTCAGACTAATTGCTTGTAACACAAAAGCACAGACCTACTGCTTCTGAGATTATTCTTTGGACCCTGTCTTGCTTTTGATCTTTGTGGGAGGCCTTTCTCCCTGGGATATTGTTGTCTAAACTAAGGACTATCCAAACAAGCTACTGTACCAGGCACAGCTGAGTCAGCCATCACACGAAGAACAATACATGTCTTCACAGCAGGCAGGCTTTTAACAGCAATGCTAATGATGCTGTGCTCAGATGGGACTGGTCCTTAGACATTTGAACTAATTGCTTCAAGTTTTGTGGAAAGGGGGATGCAAAAGGGTCATTTCTTGTCTGAAGTGGCAATCTGTGGGAAAGAGTTGCTGGATCTTGTGATATAGATTCATAGATTCATAGATATTAGGGGTTGGAAGGGACCTAGAAGATCATCTAGTCCAACCCCCCTGCCTGAGCTTCATACTGGGTTATCAGTGTTGTTACCATGGAAGAGAACACTGAAGAGAACAGATCTGAAGGTGAATGTTTGGTTTTATTTAGTTCACTCTATTTTTACTGTAATTTAATCAACACATTTAATGTAAATAAGTATATGGATTTAAAAAAAATTTATACCTTGCATTCAACCACTGTTATCATCAATAAGAATTCTTCTTTTCAGCATGAATCTTAAGCTTTTCTAATGCAAACTGTTGAGGTACTATAAGACTTCATCTTTGTAATGCAATAACATTTCAAGTTTCTTGGAAAACAATCTGTCCATGATAAAGTCGGCTGTACTTGGAAATGTAGAGTTGTGGTAGTCTCCACAAACTATAAAGTGGTTTAGGACTGGTGTTCTTAACTATTTACTGTGCCTTAAGACTGAAAGAGAGCAGCAGGAAAGATGATTATTCCTCTTCTGCAGAACCTGGGACATTTGTGGTTTCACTTCTTGTGCTGAAAGGGAGCACTTGGCACCTTTCTAAGAGGAGCCATCAGCTTCTTTTTGCATAACAGATTGAAATCAAATGTTTGTTTTGCAGAAGAGAAGGAAGGAGGAAGTTAGCAGAACATTGCTGATTTCTTTGAGTTGTAGGCCTCTGATTGGTTGTCCCTGTGACTCCTGAGTTAGTTTAGTGGCCTTAAAAACTGTGACCCTGTGTAACTATTACACTTCATTTCAGGTTGCCTTGTCCACCTTTGCAGTGTATGTCACCATAGACAAGAACAACATCTTGGATGCTCAGAAGGCCTTTGTTTCCCTGGCATTATTCAACATCCTCAGGTTTCCACTGAACATGCTTCCTATGGTTATCAGCAACATAGTAGAAGTAAGATTTCAGTCATTACCAGGTTTTCCTGCCCAGAAGTAGCCAGAGGGTGGAAAGGTTACATCGTTGTGCTTAGGGAATGACCACTGGTGGAATTCAGTCACCTCAGAAAGGCAGCTTTGCATTGCCTTTGTGTGAAGTGCTGTGTGAGCAGTCATCAGTTATGGGGGGGGGGGTGTGTGTGTGTGTTCCAGAAATCAACTACAGTTCTTGTGGTTTGGGAAGTGGGGGTTTGATATCCAAGAAACCACTCCGTAGTTTTAAGGAAGGATTAGGAGTGGAAAATAATTAACAAAGATGCTCAGAGGCTGAAATGGCTCTGCTATGAGGACAGGCTGAAGGAGCTGGGGTTGTTCAGCCTGGAGAAGAGAAGGCTCTGGGGAAATCTTACAGCCACCTGCCAGTGCCTGAAGGGGCTCCAGGAAGGCTGGAGAGGGGCTGTTTCCAAGGGCCTGGAGTGAAAG
>JAOEGS010010820.1:7473-23889 GCA_025447755.1 Corythornis vintsioides
ATAGCTGGTTTTTTATTCTAGACTAGCTCTGCTATAAGGCTACATAAATACCTATCTTAGCAGTGTGCAGTAGGGACAATCTCTCTCCTTACTAAAACAGATTAATGTCAATGACCCAGCACTAAGGAGCTGATGGTGTCCAAAGAAATAAATACCAGTTACAACACCAGCAGCAAACTGGCACATCTAACATGAAGAGTTCAGAGATGCATTCTAACAGGAAGCTCTGCTGCCTCCACTTACAAACTTAGGTAGTAAGTAGTGTTTAAAAAAAGCTTAGGTCCATATGATTACCAACTGAATTTTGAGGCAAGAACTGCTATTTACCTACAACCACTGACTAATACATACAGCTCAGGTCTTGCAGGAAACATTCTTTGCCACAGCATCTCCAGGAACAATCAAAGCAAGTATTTGGGAAATGCCTGCCTGCAGAAACTTGCAGAGCTTTTCCCTGTTTGCTGGCAAACTTGAGGTCACTTGTCTCTGACTGCCCAGCAGAGTTAGAATAGCTGAAGTTTACAAGACAACAGTAGCTGACAAGATAGAATTTGATGGTATTTCTACTACTACTTCCATTTGGTAGGTTAAATTCAAATAGAGATTAAACATTAAATTAAACAGAAGCATCAAGAAAGCCTTTTTCTTAAGCAGTATGTATGTCACTAATATTATATTCCACCATAAATCTCTCCTCTAAAAGCTTAATTTTAAACCTAAGTAGTTATAGTTTAAAATATATTTGTATTTAAAAGTCTAATGCTGAACTGAAGCAGTGTTTACCCTGGATCAAAGACTCCTGGGGTCCGACAAGTTGCTCCTGCACAGGACTGCAGCATCATCAGTCGATAGTTCATCTTCTGCAGGATCTCTTGATCAATAGTTTTAGCAATGTTATTGATCTGGTGTGGATCTGCTGTCAAGTTATACACTTCCACAAACACCTGTAGAAGAAAGTTCCTGCACTGTATCAAGTCCAGAATGCCAATTAACATTTAATTGTATTATTTGGGAAGAACTCTTTATGGCAGTATAGTCTCAAATGGTATTTGCAGCCACACTTCAGCTGGTTTGAGCCAGAGTGCTGCTCAGAGGTGTCAGACAGGACAGGGTGTAGGTAAAGCTGAAGCTCTGTGATAGCACAGTATTGTTGGGAGAGTTTTTCCTTAAAGGACTCACATAGCTACGTGGCAGATTTAACACAGAAATGGGACCCAGCAAGAGGCCCTGGCTAAGCTGGCTGTCCTCTCATTCATGGAGCTCAAAATACACAATTTCACAACCCACACAGCACCATTAAATGCTCTTTAGGTGCTTCCAGCTGTCAGACTCAGGCAGGTGTCTTGACTACATGTACTAAATATGCTGAATACACATATGCTAGAACACTCATATAAGAAAGATTGTGTGTGCACTTGCTTTGAGGTTTTTTTTGTGGGCTTGCTTTGAGGTTTGTCTGAAGGATTTTAGGGAAGATCTGGTTTTTGGTACATCAAATCTCTAACCCATTCTGTGGAACAAATACTAGTCAAACATATCTGAAGAATTCAGCTGAGGTTGTGTCTGTACTAGAGTAGGAGGCCTGATTGCAGATGATGTTGATAAAAACTGGCTGGGTTGTGTCTAACTTAGATAAAGATGCATCTGGACAGGCTTGGGTTGCAAACTTCCTTTTAAGGTTCACTGCAAGGTTTTAAAAGCCACACTGATGCATCTTCCTCACAGTCTTAGTTTTAAGCTGAGGGACCCAAAAATGTCACAGCTATACCTTCTTATGTGGTTTTGAGGGTCAGGGTTTAGGGGTGAACTTTGTAGAGCAGGGTTAATGGTTGGACTGGATGATCCCAAGAGTCTTTTCCAACCTGAATGAATCTATGAAATGTATTATCAGATCAGCTCTGGAGTTCATATCTATGAAGGAAGCTGCACTCATAAGGGGAGACATTACGTCCCTTCTTCCAAAACAACTTGGAATAAGGCCACAGACCTTTCTCACAGTTGTAACTGAAAGACTTGTTTTGCCAAACACGTGATAGAAGCAATTAGCCAGGGATGTCAGTTCTTCCCAAGGAAAAGAGCTGCAGCTGAAGTTGAGAACAGCAGAGGTGCAGTGTAACAGGAAGTATTTGTTGGACAGAAGACTCTGCCACATGGCATTAGAGACAGAGAACTGAACCTGGACCCAGCACAGCTCCCCCTGAGGCTCTCGGCTGATACCAGAAGGTGATATCATAGTTTAGACTATTGCTCCATCGTCATTCCACTCCCATAAGCACCCCTCCTCTTTTTTTTTGTTTTCCTTCCCAGAGCCCCAGCAGAGTTTTGGTCAAACATTCTCACTAGCAGATAACTATTTCACTGTTTATCCTGCAAGCAATGCTAGTCTGCTTCTCAGAGGACTTTCTGGGAACCTTGAGAGCAGATAAGGGTGCAGCCAGTCACTGGAACAGTTAGGAACAGGTCAGAGACTCACCTCCTTGTCATCAAACTCACAGTACTGCAGATCCCAGGAAGCTGACAGTGTCCTTACACAAGCATACGTGTTGTTGTAGGAATCTTCACAGACACAGTCTGGGAAGCAGTGCTGGGAAGTGAAAAGTGAACAAAAAAACAACTTCAGAGCAGGGAAAAGATGAATTAGCAGCTCTTCTCCTAGAGTCTATCCAGCTCAAGCCAACTGCATTAACTGACGAATGCTAAGCTTAGGCTAAGCTTAGTCTAGCACAAGCAAGTCTCCACTGGGGATTTTAAGCAAAAACTCAGTTCTTCTAAACTTGAGAGTATTGTTATTCACTTCACCACAATTAAGTGCATTTTCTCTGGGAAGTCAATATACATACACCAAAGAGAACAGCACAACACACACTAAAAGCACCAGCAGCGAGGTGCTTTCCTTAAGGGAAACCTCCTTTGGTGCAGGAAGTAGCCAGTGACTTCAGTCCCAGGTAAGAATCATGCAATGAGGTCACTGCCACTTTAGAAAGGATATGATGTTGCTGCCACTCACTTTGACAAGCCCACACATTCCTGGGTATTCCTCCAGCCCTCAGGCCCTTAGGATTCCCACTGAAAGGATGACTGTGTTCTGTAGAGTGATATAACAGACACACATCTCCCTCTGATTCTTAGCTGCACAGGACCAACAGGACACACTCCTACTTAACTATGCACTGGGAGCTTACTTCTAGAACCAGGTTAGTCCCTAAAGCAAAAAGGTTAAATTCAGCAGCTCTTTTCTAATGTTAGCAGAACTTGTCTTGCTTACTGTGACTCCAGGTCCTAGGCCAGGACAGGTGGGATCAGTGCTGTTGTAGCCCTCTCCTTGGTACTCCACCAAGAAGTCTGATCTCCATGTGATGTTCTTGTCTCCCCTCTAGAACAAGAGTTTAACATAATTTCCTATCTGTGAAACAGAAGAACTTCTCCATGCCTGGTATAGCTCTTAATGCTGCCTGTTGCTCATAAGGCAGTTTGAATCCTGGTCCCTAGCTTGAGTCAGTCTTAAAGTAATATTTAGTCTTAGCTTAGAATCTCTTGTGTGACTGTAAGATAAGGATCCAGATCCAAAAATATTAGAACACCTTCTTGTGAGGGTCTAAAGTACTATGTTCAATGTCTAAAGAATAATGCAGTCACACCAAATAGGAGCTACTACATTACAGACAAGATCCCTGGAACAAGGTTGTTTCTCTTCAGTTTGTATCAGACTACTGCAACAGATGGAAAAAGATATCCCTGGCATAAGAAAAGAAACAGCTTTATGCAGCAAATAAATTTTAAGCTGCTCTATTTGTAGCTTCATTGTACAAGGCAAAGGGAGAGGGAAGTTTGAAGTTAACACACAGCACCATCCCAGGCATATGCAGCAAAACTTTGAGTTCAGTTTTTCCTGTTTCAACTAGATGCCTTCTACCTCCTTCTGTCTAAAGAACAGCTTAAGGTTTAGATACCAGGTTTTAAAAGCAAAGCACTGTTTTAGATCTGGATGATCTCCTACATTTCCAAGTAAGCTGCCTTCAATTTATAGACTAAATTTAATTAAAACTAAAAGGATCAGCTGCAAGCAGCTTTATTTAAATAGGCTTCTGCTTGCTTATTGGAAAGGTCAAGTCTGCTTTATGAAACCACACACATTGTTACTGAGTTCAGGTGGAAAACACAAGGTCTACAATTTTACTAGTTTCTCAAACCAAAGATTTAAGTAAGAACAGTCTGCTTTTCTCCTGTCTGTGCTGGGACATCCTAAGGAAGAGGGGTGGGAGGACACAAGGTGGAAACAATACGCAGGCTTCAAAGCAGAAATTATTACAAAGAGCAGGATTAGCCAAAAGATGACAACTTTGTTATAAAATGACCACAAAGTTGTAGGGCTTCAGAAAATACCACCCCTTTTAAACAAGATCTCCATTTTTTTTTTTTTATTAAGCTATAAAGATCCCATATGAAAATGACATTAAGGGAAGAATCTGGGTTATAAATTGACCTAGGCTAGTGATAGCCTAGGAGTGGTATTCACTTTGAAGAATAACCTCTGGAAGAATTACTGGTTACAATCCCACTCCATCTACTTACCAGCAGGGGCAAGAGTGACATCCCATCCATCTGGGTCTTATTTAAGTCATACCCTGCGATATCCAGAATAGTGGGACCCAGATCAATATTGGCAACAAGCATCTGCAAGGTGAGGAAAACTCACTTCAGAAGAACAGAATCTGACAGGTGGAATACTGAGGCTTCTGTATTTTAAGTACTTGTAATTTTACGTACACCTAAAACACTACTTAATTTCATCTTTATAGGCTAATAGGTTCTATAACATTAAAATAAAGTGAGCATCACACTTCATTTACCTTTTTAGCCTGCAATTACTTTATTTGTTTGAGAAAAAGCACACAGCTTTTTACAAGTTCTTTTCATTTTCTACCACTCCATATATTTAATATATTCTATCACTTCATATATTCCATTGATACAGAGATATATATATGGAGACATTATTATCTGAAGTTACTAATATGAAACAATATTGAAATAAATCCATACTCTTGATTTCATTTCTCTTACCTTGTTTGTCTGATTTGGTTTTATCCCTGGTCCTCGAACTAGCAATGGAACTTTGATATCAAACTCATACAACTGCCTTTTGTCTATTGGCAAAGAAAACTGGCCTATAAAATAGAAAATGGAAAAAAATTAAGTGGCTTCTTGTTTTACACTTTAACAGTCTTGTATTACATATTTTACAGCAGCCAATTTTTTTTGGAAGTCAGAAGAGGTTCTTAACCTGAACTACACTAATAAAGCAGAGAGCAATAGGCAGCTTCAAAGTAGAAGCTGCATCTTATAAACTTTAACAACTTAGATCCTGCATTTTTAGTTGTACCACATGATACAGATGGATCTTTGATAGTGACTTACTGGTTAACTCTTTCAAAGCAACTCTTCCTAGAGAACAGAGACCCTTCCTCCATTTCTGTCTTATTTTTATATGTACCAGGATACAGTGGTAAAAATTAATGCTAAAAACTGCAACTAAACAAAACCCAAACAAATCATAAAATACCCAAACGCCCCACATTGCAACTCCAGACTGTTTTGCAACTCAAATCAGTACTTCTCATGTCTACAGTTTTCTACAGCTGCTGTTCTCATTTTCTGGAGTGGTTATGAGGATGAATATGTCATGCACATCTGGAATCTTCTACAGATATTCAGTAAGCATGGAAAATTTTACCAGTGTGGAAGCCATTGTCTGATGTGTAAAAGATGTATGTGTTGTCTAATTCTCCATTCAGTTCCAGTTTCTTCACTAGTTTCTCTATCAGGTCATCTACTGACAGCAGGGTTTGCCACCTATACAGAAACAAAGCAGTTCATATTAGAGTATGAAAAATTCTACATGTTTTGTTTTCTGCTTTAAGTCAGTGTATGCACTGTAAATGGATTAGTCTGCTTTCACTGATTATTTCAGGGTACTTTGAGGCTGCAGTTCAAGATAGAAATAAGACTGTTTGTCTTCACTTCTTGCTGTTTTTATTTTGTAGTGCCTGAGACAAGACGTCAAAACCCTGATTGCTGCTTATCTGGCAACTCTGAAGCAACACACTGGTAAAGTCAGTTATCTCCTGCAAGGTCACTTGCTGTTAGTCCTTCATATGTAGCTCTTAACATTAAAATACAAGACTAACATGAATTTAATTGTGTATATGGGATCTTTTCTAGTTGTAAACTACACCAGCTATTTTGTATTACTCGTGTAATATCAGTTATTCCAGTGTATCTAAAGCCTTAAACAAGTTATTCTTTCTTTTGTCGTGGGGTTTGCTGTTTAGATAAGTGATTGCTTCTGGTAAGTCAGTAACAAGCCTCCACAAATTAATATTATGCTGAATTAGAGTTATTTAATTCTTGGATCCTGTTGTCTCCAGGTTTAACTTAAGATTTTGCTGCCTAATTTCACCTTTGTGTTTCATGAAGCAAGAACCTGAAAAAACCTTGATTTTCCATCTCCAAAGAGACAAGCTAATGCCTCATAACTGCTCAAAATGGAGTTTAATACTAAACATTAAGGTAATGTTTGTAAACAAACATGTTTCTTTTCTGTTCAAAGGGGGAGCAAGTTGTATCTTCACATTACTCTCCAAATCCCTCTTTCCAAAAAGGAATCAAGCACATGCCTTGGCCAGTGAGGAATTCCCATGTGAAAGGAACACAGACTGAGAGCCCAGGTTAATAAATCGGATTAGCCAGCAGATAAATCAATCACATTTGATGTCCATCACGTAAGGATCTGGAATCCAAGTGAAGTAGAAGGTAAGGCCATTTTTTATGAAATCCTATTGTGCACTGAAAGACAAGCTATAGAAATACTGAGCACAACTGATCTTTTCTAGGATAAATGATGGCAGCATTTGGGAGCAAAGTATTGCTGAAGTCAGTGGCAAGTTTCTTTGCAAAAATAAGCAGTAAATCTGGTCTACTGAGACAGATGCCAGAGATTTGGTAATTTGACATCTACTGTCAGACTTATTACAACCCTTTAAAAATGAAACAAAAAACACTAGGAGTTCTGAGTAGAAATATCAAGCAACAAAAAAATTCTTACCTCTTTCTAAAAGCATTATCAAGAAACTGTATTGAAGAGTTAGTCATTGGAGTCTTTGCCTGTCGAATTAACCAGTGCTTGTTCTAGAGGGAGAAAAAAAAAAAGACAAAAAAATTAGAATAGGAGAGAAGCACCAGCTTTTGAACTTTTCTTAGACCAAATACAACAGGAAAGTTGTTTGGGGTAAAACAGCCACATTAATTCCTGTAAAATAGCCAGGCAGTGCTATCAAACTGAGCTGACCCCAATTTCCATCTCAGGTGATGTAAAACCCAAGCTGCACTAGTAGAATGTATCACAGCTCCACTGTGCTCAGCCCTTGGTGAGAAGAAAATAACTGTGGATGTTTTCAAAGCAGTTGAAAGGAACTAGGAAAGGCTCTCCCAGAGGTACAAGTCTGACAACCTGAGACAGGTCTGATGAAAAAATAACTGAAGGGATGAGAGCAGCATTGGACTGGGTTGTCAGAGGGTCTGGGATTAAGACTGTGAGGTGAACACAGGTAGAGAGGCAGGGAGAAGCTCCTGCATCAAAAGCAATTAGATCTACCTAATTTAAGGAGAGGACAAAGATCTGCAATGATGCCACTGGCAGATTCTTGGTAGCCTATGAACTCAGGGCTGGAGACTACTGGGGGAAGCAGAAATATTACCATTTTATTTGAATTTTTTTACTCCAGGACAAGAGTTTTTCTTTAGGTGAAGCATTATTGATTCTTCTAGCTGCATCCCCAACTTCCAGAGCCAGCCCCTTCCCTTCTCCCCTCACCTAGTGATGAAGTGACCTAACTCTTCATATGAAAAGTGATACTCCCCTATCCTGCAGCACCAGTCTGAACTGGGGCAGCTGCTGTACACAGAGGTGGGAAGGTCTGTTATGAACAACCTGAAGGGTTACTATTAATGGGGAGAAGAATAAAGTCATGTGAGTGCAGCTTTGGGTAGGTCAGGGATGACCCACTCAACCACCCTCAGCCTCAGCCTGTGTTTAGTTGGTCACTCCTCTTCACACAGCCTCTTGTTACACAATTTCCCTCCTGTCACAAGCAAATGACTCTGAATGGGCTCAGGCTTTAGGGACTCAATGTGAAGTGACTCAGATCTCCTGCAATTACTCAGTTCCCCTGTTTTCTGTTCTCACCAACTGAAGGAAAGATTTCTGGCATAGAGACTTAATACCACAGACAGTTTATTTAAATGCAGTTGTGTTCAGATCTCTGTTTTAGAGCAGTCATAAAATAATCCTCTGGAGAGATCCTAAGTCTGCCTCAGCAAGAAAGCACAGCATAACCAAGGCCAAATACCTAGGACTAGTGTGTTGGTTGAGAAAGGACAAAACAAAGACATCACCAACCCCATTCCCACCTCAGCAGGAGATCTTCAGGGAACAGAGGAGCTGGCAACATCAGGAGCTGTGCACCAGCCACCTCTCACAAGAGGTTGGCTTAGGAGAGGCCCTCCATGCCAGGTTAACTCAGGCAGGTAAGTTATCAAGTGCAGCAGAATCCTTCTCTTTCCTGGAGGATTTTGTTATTTCTCTGAAGTTTCAAAAACTTCACACAGCACCTAAACACCTCTGTGGATTTCAGTAACTTCACAGACTCAGAGTCAAACCTTCTTCCTTGTTAGTGCCTTTCAGGTCTCACTAGTCATGTACTAAGCTGTCCACCAATCCTGCTGCCTCCCTGTGTTCCACTCTCAAGAGGAGATCTTGAGGGAGCACTGCACATCTTGCCAGCAGAGTCTGCACACAGCTGTGCAACAATTTTGCAGAGGAGGGAAAAAAGAAAAGCATGCAAAAGAAATGCCCAACAAGTAATTTAATCCTCTTCTCTCTGAACAGCTCAGAGAAACCACTCATCTGGGCTATCAATAGTCCTGCCTGGGGAACCAGCCCATCACTGGAGACAGCTCATAGCTGAGGATCCTGAGCAAAGTCTGACACCTAAGATTCTGACTCCAGCTGAATTCCTGTTTTTCATGTAGGGTTTCAGCCTAGATGGCTCATTTTTGTACCTCTTGATCACAGGCTGTACAAGGAAGCTTGTACAGTCCCCCTCTGCTCCATTCTGGTGAGACTCCCCTGTAGCTGTGTCCAGTTCTGGACCCCTATTACAAGAGGGATGTGGATGTGCTGGAATGTGTCCAGAGAAGGGCCATGAGGGTGATCAGAGGTGGGAGAAGCCCCATCCTTGGAAGTGTTGAAGGCCAGGCTGGATGGGGCTCTGAGCAATCTGCTCTAGTGGGAGGTGTCCCTGCCATGGGCAGGGGGGTTGGAACTAGATCTTTAAGGTCCCTTCCAGTCCTGACAATTCTATGATTCTTGGATTCTAAGCTAGGAAACATTAATTTAGGAATCAAGACCATACAATGCAAGAGTGTCTAGCAAACATTGCAACACCAATGACTTGAGGGGCTGAGCCTGTGTTTTCCTGTTATTGCAGGAATTGCTCTAGAAAACAGTGGAGCTCAAAAAAGAGTCAGGCTACAAGACCATGACAAGGGCAATTACAGAAAGACACACGGTTAATGATTGTAGCTATTGTGTCTAGGAAGAAGGGCAATGCTAGTCTGCTTCTATTGTGAAACCTTGCAAAACTGCTGTATCCACAGATATTAGCTACCAAACATGAAGTCTGTCATTTTGCTTTGTGTAACACAGGCATATGCAGAGCTTTTGCTTTTGCTCCACATCAAGGAGCTGTCACACTGTATTCTTTGGCTAGCTGATGAGTTTGCTGGTCAAGTTGTTTCTGAGTCACTATTTTTAAAGCATTCAGTATGGAGTGTAAAACAAAGTCAGGAATCCCCTAATGGAGAAAATTCCCAGTCTGATTCCCACTCCCTAGTTCAAAACTTAACAGGTTGGGCTAAAGTATTTGTTACTGTACTGCTTGCAGTCCTTTTCTTAGCTCATGTTTTTGTACCATGCTGATAAGCACATGGTTACTTTGCAGGCTAAAACCAAGTTTCACCCTGTACTTCAAGAGTCACAGTGACCTTAGGAGAGGTATCACTGGGCAATGTTATCTCAGTCTTAAGATCAGGATCAAATGAGGTCTGTATTTTAAACTCATTGAATCCAAAATACAAGACTTCTCCAAGTTAAATATCTCAGCAGATTAACTGTTTGTGACTTTGAGTTTCACTTTTTTGGCAGACTAAACTGCAGCAGATTAGTCTAACCCAGGCTCTACTTGGCCAAGGTTACTGGCAGTGGAAGGTACTGCCCTGTTACAAGGATGCCAGGGAGTTTGTAACATTAGGCCCAGCCATCCTGATTACAGGTTATTTCAACAAATGAAAGGCAACTTCTCAAAGCCTCAAGTGACCCTGGGCCCTGTGGTTCATGATTTCAGCAAGTCCTCTGGTTGGTCTGATGTATTTGTCATCCAGGGGCAGCTCTGGGCAAGCAATGGAACACCACCTACAGAAGATGTGCACAGGAACACAAAGTTCTGGTCATCCTTCACCTGAGCCTTTTTTGCAGCACACTACCTCTGTGTTCTCATTCTAAGAGCTTCAGAACAGTCTGGAAACTGGACAAGGAATTGAACTCTTTTTCCATTTATGAATCACATTTCCATTGCATTACTTTATTTTTGCCATTACTTTACATACACACACACACACACACACACACACACACACACACACACACACACATATATATATGTATATATATAAGATATAGGTATGCAAGCATCTCAAACATGTGCTGATGAGCCTTTCAGGGTAAGATAACAACAACCAGCAGTCACAGCATTAGCCTGTTCCTCTCACTGGTTAAAGTCAGGATCATTCCCTACTGCTCTCAAACTAGTAGTACAACCCATGCAGGGTGTTGCTGGCTGCCTTACCTTTCCATGGATATTGAAGTTGCTATTTCTTGGTGCACTGACATTCTGGAAGCTGTTCATATACTGTGGAGCAGCTGTCCAAGGTGAGTGTGGTGCTGGGGTTGAGACCATCATAAAGAAAGGTTCAAAATTCGATTTATACTCCAAGAAGTCCAGCGACATGTTGGCCTGGAAAGGATTTTGTTGGACAAGAAGCGTCATTCCTCCAAAGGAAAACTGCAAGTATTTGAAAAATCCAAACTGGACATTCCTAGCTTTGTTCCCAAAGCTACTGAGCTCTATTTCAGAAACTGATTGCTTGCTCATCTACAAGTGTCCAGAACAGCAGCTCATGTTAAAAAAAAATCAGTTTGCATCAAGTGAAAATGGAGCTTTCTTTAACTCAGTCTGAGTCTTTCTGAGGGTCTCAGAGGCACCTGCTCATTCTCTAGCAAACTCCTACTTTAAGAGGTGCCACATTTCTGCCAGGGAGGCCAGAAACTCTGCTGAAAGACACTGCCAAGCTTCAGTCACATCTCTTCACTGTGCTTTCACTCTCCTTTCAGTTTGCACAAAATTTCAAGTAGCAAGTTAGAAAAGATTGTGAGTTCCATTTTCACCTTTCCTTGGTCAGTATTTGAAATTGTAGCTTGAAAGGTGTTACTCACAGATGAGGTCTTCAATATTCAAACCTTGCTGCATGCTCCTTTTCTGCCTGATTAGTATATCCCATTTCAGAGATTCTTTTCTTTCTTTAGAGGAAACAATACATGAGGAATTCCCTCCTCTTCCTCATTTGTACATCTAAGCAAGTAAGGCTGGACTTAAACTGCAACACACCAGGACTGCAGTCAACAGCTCCAGGTGTTCAGATTCTTAATACCAGACTTACATACTCAGATGTCCTTAGTCAGGACAAGAAAACTTGTGCTTTCATATCAAGCAACACAGGAACTCTGTACAGGCAATTTACTCCTGTGCACTGCCCTCTGAGTGAATGAAACTCCAACACTGGCTCTGAAATGCTGAATATGTACTTGGTAACTACAGGCAGACTGCAACACACTGAAAATCATAATACACTGCTCTATCAGTAGGTAACACCACAAGTAAGAGGGTTATGCAGCAATGACCTGTTGGTCAAAATGCTTACAAGCTGCTGAAGGATCAAAAAAGACCAGTGTAACACCAGTAATAGGATAGTCCCACTTCTGGCTTATCAATTCCAATCTAGCTTTAGACTGTGTAAATCTAAATTTAATCAGACAGCTGTTCAGTACCCTAAGAAACATCAATCAGTGCTGTTCCCAGTAAGCAGCTGTCTGTGGGCAAGAATGCACTGGAATGAAACTCATTAGAGTCTCAATGGAAGGCTACAAATGGACTGCACGAGGATGCTGCTCAGAGAAGAATTTTCCTCAGTGCTGCATGTGAGCTCCCAGCACCATGGATTCATGCAGCACATTAACAGTGTGTCAAGATACTGACACATCACAATACCTAACAAAGAAAACATGAGGTAGTTATTTTTACATGCTTAACTTCCCACTGAAATCTTGGCCCACGAGGTGTGTATTAAAATTAAATGTATCTTTGTTTGAGGAAGATCTTCAACTTTCTATCAAGTCACTGTCTTATGTTCTTCATGCATCACAACAGCCATTATCACTGTGAGGCCACTGGCTAGCAAAGGAGCAGCTGGAATCCCTTTCCACAGCCCCCACACACAAACTTGGCTTTTCTAAATATGCCCAGAATCCTGCTCTGCTGCTCAGTGCCCACCCCCCCATCCAGACAGCACAATGGGATTGATGAACTCACAGCCTAACAAATCATCCTCACCATTTCCCAAACCCCCAGCACGAGGCATTAGCTGCTCATAAGCAACTTCTATGAGACAGGTGTTGCAAAATTCCTTACCAGGACATCTGTCAGGTAATCTACACTGTAGTTCTCCCCGTGCCTTCGTGCTTTGCCGTTTACTGAGAGGGTGTAGTTGTAGTACTTGGAATTTTTCTCCTGTGAAAAAGAAAAGTCACGTGTATTTAAACAAAGGGACATGCAAATTGATTTCTAGAAACTATCAAAATGAGCTGCCAACAAGTATTTGTCCAAGAGGTTACAAGAATTTGGCCTAAGGACACTGCAAGGCTTCTCAGAACTGGTTTCCAGCAAAGCATTTTAGTGCTGCTTTGGCTTTCCTAGTTGGGGTCTTCCCAGGAACCTTGGCAGAAGTGGCCTTTGGGAAAGCCAAGGATCTGAGAGGCAAAAGGGGTAAAAAGGGAAGAAAATTGGCATTAAGTTGTTAGATGCTCTTTGCCTGCTCTTTCATAATCAAAGTTATTATTACAAAGCAACTGAAATGAAGTATTTTTCTAAAAGAATGGCCACATACCAAAGCATACCAAAAACTCCATCCAGGAGGGACATGACCTACTCCCCCTGCATCTTCTGCTCCATACTGAAAACAAAGAAGACAGACTATGACTCAGTTTCAATTATGATGAATAAAAGTTAGAAATTATGTTTCATATTCATGTGCTCTATTCAACACCAGCCAGAAAACACATTAAGCTGAACTCAATTTCAGAATGGAAAAAAATTATATATATATGCATATAAAAACCACATGTATAACACATGAGTGTTAAATAACTAGAAAGGCAGTAACTGACATCCACCATGATTTTTTTTCTCTGTTTTATGCTGCACATGAAAATATGCAGAGATCCTGGAGAACACATGGTGGGTACATCACCAGGTAATGGGAGGTGATCAAACAGGCAATAAATGTGGTAACACTTACAGACCATGATAACAGCTTAGAAGATACTACAGGAAATTTTGCATAACAAGGGCTTCTTCCATCAAGGGGGTATGAAATTTTATGCAATGACAGCCTTTTGTCACCTCGGTGCCAGATAATCTACAACAACTGGCCTTTAAGCTAGGAAAAAAAGGAAAATAACTGCTGAATCAGTGCCAGACTCAAAACAGAGAGGGCCTCAGAGCAACACAAGGGGTTTTCTCAGGGCTGCCCTCTCCATCTACATGGCTTGTCTGGCTGCAGGGGCAGGAGACTATGCTGAGTCAAGGGATGCTCAGAGGAAGCCAGAGAAGTTTCCCTCCCCAAGCTGCCTCAGTACCATGAGCAGAAATGAGTTTGTGCCTGGCTATGAAAATTCATGTTCCATTATTCTATTATATTGCCAACATTTTCCACCAAGAGGTGCAAGGAAAAGAATGCTGTTAAGAACTCTGTACCTTGCCTAGCTCCAAACACAATTCCATCACACGAGAGTAACACCTGATCTTCTGAGTGTCCAATCCTGAATTTTACATCTTACCATGAACTACAGCTTAGTTAAAACCAGAAAAAAACCCAGAGGAACACACATTCAAGTGATTTAATAATGAAGTGCTGGGTAACCTCTATAAAGAACTCTGATAATGTCTGTTTTGCCAGTGAATATGACTCAGTGGATGTTTAATATATAAAATATCGTATCAAATTCTAAAGAAAATCATCCTCTGATTCAAGGAGATGTATCAGTCAGGAATATATGCTTTTCTTTAATATTATTCTAACACCATGCCTGGTCTGAAATTGGCTTGATATGTTTTTCAATACCCTATGACAACTATCTATTTCCCTCAGTGATTAAAACCATCATCTCTAAATATTAGTACATCTGAACATACCTTTGGATTCCATCACTCTTTCAAAATTAGCCCTACCCAACCTAATTTGGGGGGACACACAACTAGATCACCTTTAGAGATCCCATCCAACCCAAGAAATTCCGTGATATTCACTAAGTTACATTAAAGATTTGAACTTTGCATTTTATTTATCCTATATCAGCAAAAAGAACAAATCATCCAGCACCATTTAAAACATTCCAGGGACCCGCCACTAATTACAAATATAATAATCACTGAATCCTTTAGGAAGGCAGACAAATGGAAATTAATTGTGTCACAGTAAAAAAAAAAATAAGCACAAAATACCTCATTCAAATACTTTCCAGCAAAGAACGTTTGATAACCACACATAGTTTTGAGCAGTGCTGGGAAGGTGTGGGGTTCTTGAATCTTCTGCCACAACTTGCTGCTGCAGTTTCCTTCCAGAGTGTTATTGACAACGTGATGATTGTGTGCATATTTCCCTGTTAAAATGCTGGCTCGACTGGGACAGCAAAGTGCACTAGGAACATACTGGAAAGAGGATAAAGAGATACAAGTCTGACATCATATATTTCCTCAAAATCTATCATTTGGAAATATCAGCTAACAGCTAATTAAAACATTCCCAAACATTACAGCACACTTTTTTTTTCTGGATGCACAGAATTTGTGCCCATGAAACCAGTTTCACATTTCTGCAGCATAAGCATTTCAAACCTGGCCCCCTCTCACTGATTAGATGTGGCTCTTATACAGCAGCAAATATCCATTAAAGTCCTGTTCGCCAGCTGATGGACTCCACTATTTTAGCCCTAGCACTGCAGTAAACTGTGGAAAAGTGGGTTTGCAGTATGGGGAAGCTGAAAGTTTTCAGCAGCTGTTTCTAACACTTCTGTTTGTAATTAAAAAAAAAATCAGTTTTACTTTACAGCCTAAGGAAGTTAGCACAAGCTCTTCCAGGAAGTGAAACTTTCCCTCTCAGATTCTGAGCATGACTCTGAGCTATATTCACACCTTAAAAGTACTTAGAAATTGAATTTTAAAAACCCACACACATAGGTATGGACTCCTTCAAAATACTACCAATTTTAAGACCTTGGGTGACCTAAGATAGAAACTGAAACACACACCCCTGTGATAATGTAAACACTTACAGCATTCAGGAAGGTTATTCCCATCTCTCCAATGAGAGCATTAGTCTTCTTCAAGGGGGTCTGCAAGGAAGGTACCAAAAAGAAATGAGCCAAAAAGCAAAAGATTCTGGGTAAAGCTGAAGCAGTTGTATGACTACCTGAAAGAAGGCCCTCCACCAGTTTTTAAGCACTGCCCAGGCAAGGCACTCACGAGTGCTTTTCCCTACAGCCTCGTGTGACCATCTGGATTGCACAAGTCATCCGAAATACACGGAGTTTTCCGGGACTAACTGCAGAGGCTGCACTGGAGAAGCTCCAGCCTTGACCCACTTGAGCCTTGGTGGTTTCCCAGAGAAGCTTTGCTCACCCGGGGAAGCCCACCATGAAGTTCCCTTGAGCGGGGCAACTCGGCCTGAGATTGCGATGAGATAGAGACCCTGTTCCCGGTTGCGGGCCTGGCCCTGGCTGTCCCTCTTGTCATCCCGGGCCCAGGCCGCCGTTCCTCAGCGGCCGGAGCGACCCTCCCCTCACGCCGTGCCCTCTCCACCCTCTCCCGGGGTCCCCAGCAAGCAACCGGGCCATGCAACCCCGGCGGGTGGACGGCGAGCACCCCTTCAGCGAGAGCGAGGCCTCTCGCAACGCTCCCCACCCGG
>JAOEGS010010822.1:0-25146 GCA_025447755.1 Corythornis vintsioides
TCCCTGGGCAGCCTGTTCCAGAGCTCTGGCACCCTCACTGAGAAAAAATTCTTTCTTGTGTTGACCCTAAACCTCTTCAGGGACAGCTCTTCGTGCTCTATCCTTTTCTTGACCTAGAAGGCAACACCTCCATCCCTTCTTCCTCTCCTGTTCCTTATGAACAGCTTGTAGCCATCAATAGCTGCGCTCCAGTTAAGGAATTGGTCTCACCAAGTGTCGGTAATGGCAACTAGATCATAGCTTTGTAGCAGCAGAATGGCTTCCAGCTCCTCCTATTTGTTGCTCCTGCTGCATGTGCTGGTGCAGAGGCCCTTTGTCTGGGCTGTTGGCTGTGTCACCTTCTTAGAGAAACACCTCTTCATTCCATTGAGGTACTTTATTGGTGTTTCCCTGTTGGCTCTTACTACCTCAGGAGCCCCTGGCTCATCTCCATAAGACTTCCAAGTGTGCTGCAGAGTTCCCAGCATGTCTCAGAGCAACAGGCTGAGGGCCCTCACTAGCACCCTGTCCCTCTAACCATGATCTGTCATCCCACAGCTTGCCATGGGCAAGCCTAATATTGCCCCCTTCCCCCTTCAAGTCTAGTTTAAAGCCCTGTCAATGAGCTCTGCAAGGTCCTGAGCAAAAACCCTCTTTCTCCTTTGAGATTTTATATTAGCAATGTGAAGTGTAGTGTCACTTATTTTGAATCTGTCTGTAATTTTGCATTTTACAGGATTTTAATTGCTCATAAAACGTTGCCAGCTTTCACAAGTCTGAAATTTTCCATAAGGGTTGTTGGCCTCAAACTGATTTTTTTTTTTTTTTGAGGTTTCCAGACACAGTTTTTCCAGCTGCTTGAGACCAAAATGCAGATTATTTGGCCTTGTCAAAAAACCCAAAACAAAACCCAAACAAAAACACACACACACACACACACACACACACAAAGAGTGCATTTTAAATTTAAAAGTTAAAGAAATATAAATATTTGGAAAAAAAGATCTTACATTTAAACAGCAGAATGATCCTTGTGTTGAGCAGGGTCCCTGTCAACCCCTGGAGAACTGATAAATTATTTGGCTGCCTTTTTGAAATATCTTGGTTTACAAATATTCAGTAGGCATCTTAATACGTAGTTGTCAAAGGTAGGGTTTCACAAGCAGTTTTATTTCTAGCACTTCCTTTCTAACTGCTGGGCAAGCTTAAAGGAATTTTTAATTGGCTAGGGAAGTTAATTATTTATTCTACAATTTAAAATAACATTCTCTTAGTTTAAATTCGCATTGCTTTATGGGAGAAAGGTAAAAAAAAAAAAAATCCAAGATTTGCTGTATAATTCTGTAGACTCACATTTCATTTGTCTTATTTGTCCATGTATCCAAGATACCACCTCCAGAGTTGTTGATGAGTACATGTAATACATATAAAAAGACTGGTAAATATTCAACCCTCTATGTTGTTGGAAGTCAGTACTGACAGAGTATGGAAAAGAAAGGCTAAAAAAGATGAAAAGAGTTAGAAGGTATTTCTATTTTCTCTTCTTGGATAATAAAGATGTAGATGGCCCTGAGGGCTGTCTGCTTCAGTGACTACATAAGCATTGTATTTTGAAATAGGACTGTGCCAGCCCCTCCTCGTTTCTCTCATAAATAGTTTAACAAGACAGCAGGGCATTACAAAACAAGCCCTTACACTGGGGGACAAACTCTCTTTCACTGAAACTTTAATAGGAACAAAATTTGCTGCTAGAGTAGCATGTAAAGACAACAGTGATTTTAAGAGTTCTATTTGTTGGTTGACAGCTGTGTTATTTGCTCTCTTCCCAGCAGAACTCCTCTGTAGCTGTTAACTGTGCTGTGAGTGAACCACATGGATGATTTGAAACCCTTAGGTGAATGTTCCTGCCTAAAACTGGAAATTCAGTTCTTCCAGCACAGAGATGATCAATCTTTTTCCTAATCTTGACATTAATATACATGTCATAGGGGCTGGCACCACCGGGACCCAGGAATGGAGCAAAAGTAATAATCAAAATACAAATTAAGTTTAAACTTCTGAAGGTGAAGGGTTCTCTGAAGAAGCCCCTCATCTCTCCCTGTCCATGTCCCTGACATGAGGGCTGAAGTCTATACTCAAATTAATGGGAGTTTGTGATCCACTTATGTGTGCAGCACCTTCCCAACAGCCCCTAAGCTGCCAGGCTACACTGGTAAATACTGAGAGTCCACTTTCCTGTGACCTTACATGTTAGAACAGCCACCTTCCCATAAAGATCAAAATCCTTTCAAAGACAAATGCAAAGTTTTAACTGCAAAAATAAATTTCCAGCATGAGCACACAAATTGGTAGAAGGGCAACAGTGTGAAGCAGCAAGTAATGTAAAGGAAGAATTAGGCCTTTGGGAAAATAGAAGTCATTTAGGATGGCAGTTTCCCAAACACTGAAAGCTCACCTTGAAGTGCATAATGGTCCTGCTGGTTTTAACAGGAGGATTTGTGTGCCTGAAGTGTACAGGTAGAGGGTTTGCAGGGCTGCACTGGGGTTTGCTGGCTCAGCATGTTTAACACAGGTATTGTCAGCCAGCCAGGAGAGAGGCAAAAAGCCAAAACCTGAGAATACGTGAATGCTTGTGATTGCTGGGGAAGGACTAATTATGCTCTCATTCCATTCTTTTTTTTTTTTTTTTTTTTGGTGAAAAATATGGCTTCATGCTAGATTTATAAAGGATTAAGTTGTATACAATTACTACCAAAGGAATAAGTGGGAGACAATATAAAGGAAGAAAAATACTTGTTGCTAAACTATATGTTATAAGCAGCTTTTTGGCTGTAGCCAAGGAAAAGTACAAAAGAAAAAAGCATTCTACTTCTGTATGCTTAGTGCTAGTCAGAGAGGTAAAAAAAAAAAATCCCTTCATAAAAACTTGCAATAGCTGTGACTTAATTCTTTATGTGCAGTAGTTAGGACTCAGTTGCAAATGAATCATTTTTAGTTTCATAATAGGTTACATATTTGAAGAGATTAAACAAAAACAAGAAGAAAAATGAATCAGAGAACCTTAAGGTACATTTGCAGGAGAAAATGCTTTTCAGATCTTCATCGTAAACTAAATCAATAACTAAACATAGAATTGTGTAATGTTTGGCAGGGAAAGAGGCTTTCAAATCATATAATTAATTATGTCCAGTATGTTAGATTCCTTTACAACTGTCCACAAAGAGGCAATAAAGGACAAATGATACCTGATTTTTGAATCCTTAGGATTGTGGAACATGAGACTTAATTTGTGAGTCTCAATTTTTATATTTTTCTTTTTTCAAATGTACTGAAATACTAGAAAAAAAAAATACTTGAGCTTGAACTGAAAACTTGGGTGTTTTATAAAGTCATACCCTACAATTTCTTGATGAAGAACATTTACAGCAGCACAGGTAGATATTATATATGTTAACTTCATTTCAAACAAAACATTTTGGCAATTTTCATCTATGCTTGAGCAAGGTGGTGTAGTTCTTTGCATTTTTAAAAGGCATTGAAGAATATGTATGATTTACACGTTTGATGCAATTTTTTGACAAGATGCCCTTCCTTGGCATATTCCTTACTTATTCCTTCTTCCTTGAACAATGCCCATGATAGGAGACTTGTTTATTTGGGTTGGGTTTATTTTTATGCTGTTTTGAGAATTAATCCTTTCATGGTAAGAAAGGAGGAGAACTTATTTACATACTTGTATCACACACAGTTTTTTGACTGTCACAGCTGATATTCACCACATACCAAAACTTCAGTTAAAATGTTTATTCTACCTGGGTTTAGCCTGGGAAGGTATGAAACAAGCACTTCTACTTTGCCAAAAGGATGGGCTGGAGACACATGGGAAATTGGATGTGCACGTACAGATGCAGCTTTACAGAAACATGAGAAGCAACACGGAGGCACAGCACATTAATCATTTTAGCATCATGGTAGGTGAACATCAGCTATCAAGCCAGCTGTGCCAGAATAATTACGGCAATGGAAGAACTGATGAATGAGAAGCAGCTACTTGAGACTGCGGCTGCAGTAAAGGCAACTGATGCGTCCTGCGGGCACTAGCGCCATCGTGTGGCCAGGCGGTGACAGGGTCTGGAAATCACCAGTTCGTGCGATGTTCTGAGAATCAGAGAATCATTAAGGTTGGAAAAGGCCTTCGAGATTATAAAATCCAAGTGTCTACCTAACACTATCGTGACCACTCAACCAAGTCCTGAAGTGCCATGTGTACACGTTTTTTGAGCACTTCCAGGGATGGTGACTCCACTACTTTGCTGGGCAGGCTGTTCCAATGCCTCAACACTCTTCAAGGATATAAACATCCAATCTAAACATCCCCTGGCACAACTTAAAACCCATTACCTCATCCTGTTGGTAGTTATTTGGGAGAACACACACCTCACTACAACCTGTTTTCAGGTATTTCTAGAGAGGAGTAACATCTCAGCCTCCTCCAGACTGAACAATCCCTGTTCCCTCAGCTGCTCCTCATAAGACATGTTCTTCAGACCCCTCACCAGCTTTACTGCCCTTCTCTGGATCAACTCCAGCACCTTAATTTCTTTCTTATACTCTGGTGTCCAGAACTGGACACAGCTGTCAAGCTGTGGCCTCACCAGTGCTGAGTACAGGGGCAGGATCACCTCCCTGCATTGCTTGTCACACCATTTCTGACACAGGCCTTTGGCCTTCTTGGCCACCTGGGCACGCTGCTGGCTCATGTTCAGCCCACCATCCACCAGTACTTCCAGGTCCTTTTCTGCTGGGCAGCTTTCAGGCCACTCCTCCCCAAGCATTGTAGTGTTGCATGGTGGTGGTGTGACTGAAGTGGTGTCGGTGGCATTGTTATTAAGGGAGGGCAGCTGTTTGAAGCTTTGTAAATTTTCAGCCCTGGCCTTGCAGCAAGAAGTGACTCAGAACGGCAGGGGTGTGTGTAGCTGGGGCATTGTGCTGGTAGAAGCACTGGTGGGAAACCAGCATGAAAACAGGATGAGGGCAGAAGTTTAAATCTTTCACTGGGCAATACTGAGGACATTGCCAAGATGACTCAGCATGGAAAAGCAGTATAAACTCCTTTTCAGCAGTGAGGTAGAAGGAACTTTTGAAAGTGCTGCAAAACTAGTACCACAAAAGCATATTTAAAAAAATCTTTTTGATTTTATATATATTAGAACAAAATAATAAAATATATTAATTGAAAAATGATGCTTCAGCCTTAGAGAACAAAATCTGAGATTTGGCTGGAAATGGCATTTCCCAAATGCATACTAAAGTGTCAGAAATAATTACTGACACAGCACCTTGACTTTGTACCATTGCACAAGATAGCTACTTATTTGTATTAAAGAATCATGATGTATTACATCATGCTGCTTTCTTGAGTATTGAAGTAATGCAGCCTAGCACAGCAGTATCTGCAGCCAGCACTGTATCCTTTAACCATGCTTTAGTTCCAGTTGAGCCAGTACAAATACTGTAGGATAGGTCAAACCTCCTTCCCTGTTAAACTGCTCAAAACCACTCAGTGCCTCAAACAGGAAAACAGAGTGAGGCAGAGACTGATGTAATGACTGTTAAAAGAGCAGAACTGATAATCACCCTAATGTTTTTCCTCCCACCCCATTTTATTTGGGCTAGTTTAAAGAAGTTTCTCCTAAGGGAGAGCACTCTCCTTTGAAAAATTAACTACAAAACCATCCCCTCACCCAAAAGTCTACTTGCTTCACTGTTACATATATTTAATTCCTACAACAAGCAACTTTATATGTAATTATGTACCCACAGGGCTCTGGTGATTATATGTAGAGCTTAAATTTTTACTTTTAGGAACTACTTCTGCATGTTAGAGCCAAGGTGGTTAAAGCAGCAATGTCTTTTTGCCCTTATAAGGCATGGTAACGAATCAACTTTTCCACAAACAGGGAACTGCTAAAGAGGATACAGCAAAGGGCTACAAAGATGATGGACAAAAGCATCTATTTTATGAGGAAAGGCTGAGGGAATCTTTTTAGTCTGGAGAAGCCGGAGGATTGAAATCGACCCCTGGTACCCTGAGTGACAAGGACCTCAGCATTCTACACTGGCAGGAAAAGAAGGTGCCAGTCCTTGTAAATGAGGGATATGATCCTTGGTATCTGGAATTTTTGCTCTCTGAAAAAATTTTCTTGATTAATAAGGTTTTCACACTCATCTGGATGAAAAGCATTAAAAAAAACCCCCATCCTAACATCCTGGCTCAAGTTAGAACAGAATAATTCTGTTCAGTGATTTTACTTCTCAGCTGTTCTTCTAACTGCACTGTCTGAAGTCAGCAGCCCATTTCTCCAGGCAGTGGCTGCTTCTAGCAGGGTAACATGCCATGTTCAGTTACTGCCAAGGATTGGTGTGCAGACCCAGGCCACTGCTGGATCTTGTGTGCTTGTGGATCTTGTCCATCAAAAACTCCTGGAATTACACCAAGTCAGTGTTTCTTGCTAGTTTTAATACAGAACCAGTCACAAGTTGATAAAGATGAAACAAGAACAAAACAGGTAGGAGCTCAGTTAACTTACACTGGTCTGGTAGGTTTCTTAGGCACTAGAAGTATTTTGCAAAATGTTTCTTGAGGTGATATACATTCCTCCACCTAGTGAAGAGGCACCAATATACTAGTACCCTCCTAAAACCTGCTACCAAGTTCTGACAGACAATTGGAAGAGGTTCAGTTACCTAAGGGAAGGTACTGGTGGCACCCGAGGTACCCTGTTCTATCCAGCTACTGCTCCAGAATGTGGCAAGCATGGCCTGGCTTGCCAACCTGTTTGAACAGCAACTACACACCTATGTTCAGGTAGCTACACCTGAAGTGGTAAAAAAAAAAAAGAAAAAAAAGAAAAAAAAGAAAAAAAAGAAAAAAAGACATTTTCAGCTTTCTTAGTGGCTTTCAGCTTTCTACTGTTACTCATCTGAATCCAGTACATGCAGACACATCAGCATGTGGATTGTTTACACTCACACTGCTCCTCCTAGGCTCTCCCATGCTGCAGTCATGTGCTTCTTGTGTTCAAAGTCTAGAAATGCTCCCATTATTCTTTACTCATGCCAGCAGTCAGCATCCCCAGAAGAGGAAACAAAACACCTTGGTGACAAAAAAAAACCCCAACCTCCTTTACACTTTACTTGCCCCCACCTCCCAACCTCTGGGGTGATAGGATATATTGCACACCATTTATACCATGATACCTACACATGCTCCTAACCTCCTTTCTTCTCTTGGGAAAGATCAGGAGCAGACTTTGGGCCAGGCACACTCTTAGTTGCCCTCTCTTAGGCAGCTCTTTTCCACAAGACACAGCATACATGTGTGAATAATGAACATAAATTCACCAGCAGAAGGGAGAACAGTTCAGAATATAAGAAACTACCCTGGCAGAGGGCTAGAGCTGCTAAAAAAAATAAAATAAAAATGAAGTAAGCCCAGTCTGGAAGAGCCACTGTGAAAGAAGGTGGATGCAGGAACAGGCAGAAGCAAAATTTGCTACCCTGGTACTTTATTGACTCCATTCTCTCTGGTTCCCACCAGTTCCTGTGCACATCATGAGAAAAAGAACCAAAATATTAGTATTTCAGAGGGAAGGCAATGCTTTCATGAAACATTTCTTAATGATACCAGTAACATATCTACCTATTAAATCTGCTATCAACTACAGCAGTATCAAGTCATGTTTTAGGCCTAAATTAAGTTTAATTTAAATAATTAATCTATGGCTATTTAGCTGGAGGGATGCAAGACTGACCACTAATCCTAGCACTATGATAATACAAGTACTTTGTATTTATTACATACCCCAGTGAAGGTGAACATAAAGTGTTTTATAAAGATTATGGCACTTTTAGTTTTTAAATTGTAGTTCAAGAGATTAAGGCCCCATCTCCAAAAGATCCAAAAACTGCCTGTGGGTGGTTAACCTGTTACTCAGAAGCATTACAGCATGTATGTAGCATTAGAGCCACAGTCAGTGCATTTATAAACAACTCTTTGGACTAGATGCCACTGTGGTGGTGGTGGTGTCATCCCAGCACTCTTTTGTGCTCACCCTCGTGCTCCCAAACTAGCTTAGACTAGTTTATCCAAGTTCTAGACTTCAGAGTTAGAGGAAAGGGTTTCAAAGCATGAAGAACCAGTCTTTGAAACAGACATGTTTAAGAGTCTATAGTGGTCAGGTCCTGGGACACTCAGGAAGAACTACAGTGGTCTCTCTGTTAAGCAGCAGCAGCACCATACAAAAATTCCTGTATTTCCTCTCAACACCAAGTGAGATAGAAGTACTCTACAAATGGAGAAACTGAGTATGGGAATGTAGATGGAATAAGGGAACACAAAATACAGTGCAAGTCAGGAACAAAACTCTACCTGCTTCATCAGAGTCCATTCTGATGACTGAAACAGATGGTATCTACCTTTGGAATGCCCTTGAAGATATTAAATACAACTGAAACCAGGCTTTGGAAGTTAACACAGTACTTTGTATAAAAAGATGGGAAATAACAAGACTTGCTAAATAGTCCAGTACATAAAATACCTAGGACTATGGACATGAGTAGAAATGAAGTTCAACCTAAATGGATTAAAATATTAGCACCCTATAGTAAGTTTATTGCATGAAGTTTTCTCCCAAGGAGTGTGATTCAGGCTAGCTAAGCACAAGTGGTTTTACAACTTCTTCCTCATCTGATTCTGAATTTCACACACCATTCTCTTCGACATCTTTTTCCAGATATTCATAGTTCAGGATGACACACAGCATTTGCTCAATGTAATTATGAAATAAGCAGTTTAGTCCTAGTGTATAAAGAGCTCCCAGGTGACCCACACTGAGTTCCATGGTGACAAACAGCTACATTTCAAATTAATCACATATTTTTTCATAAATCCATTTTAAAGTAAGGTCAAAACTGGTACTGCTAGTTCAGATCCAGCTTACTTGTAGTTTTTCTTTGGGGGTTTAATCAAAACTCTTTGTAATACTGCAAGTGACTATTTTAAGACAGTCAATGTTGCCACCCTAATGGCTACAGCTAGAAACCTACAAAAGTCAGAACCACACAAGGTAAGGAAGAAAGTTTTTGCTGTAAACAGCTGTCAAAACAAGATGTTGTGCAGAAAGGGTACTAGTCCTCAAGAAGTTTGGGTTTTTTTGCTTTTAATTCTTGTACTTGAACAATCACTGCAGTTTCTTGTTACTCAGAAAAAATCTATGAATTCATGAAAATAAGCAGTATTTTATTTCAATACCAGATTTATGGTTTGTGAGTTACACTGGGGCTGTCTTGACTGATATTAAACAGATATGTCTGAAACACAAAATAACATAAATTAAAACATGCCATGAGACATGTACACTTAGTTTCTTCTAAAATGTGGATAATTAAACCCACGTCTATGCCAATTCTTTTACAGTTTTAATGGTGATAGTGACTAGTATTTTAGTAAGGGGGTAAAATTCAATAAAATGTACAAGGACAGCCATACAAATCAAAGATACTGTTTGCACAGCTTCCAATTCCACTGTGAAAATATACCCCCTTGAGAATAGAAATAGGCACTTCATCTTTAAAAATGAAGCACTCTTTTTGTTCTTCAGTCATCATCAACAGTTGGCTTGATTGTCACTCCTCTTCTGATTTGACCCCAACCAATTAAACTGTAAAAGGAAAAACAGTTTTGTATTACTTTTCATAGTAGTCAGAAATATCCTTGATAAATCAGCATCCTCCTGTCATTCTTATGCTTTCAATTCTCACATTTTGCATTTTCTCCCCTTGTCCACCACCCAAAACATCCTACTGATTAAGACTGATTAGTGAAAAGACAAACTAAAAAGGGATAAGGGATAGAGAACATCTGTATGTTTGTAATCTGCTAAGGATGTACCTCTGAACAGTAAGATAAAAAGCTGAAAATGTTGTAACTTCTGTTGTAATTTATGCTGCACTGATGACCTGTAAAGCTATTCACAGTTTGACCTCTTTCACCTACGCCTGAAGTGCTTTATTACTTTAAAGCAGAAAAGAAAATGTGTAAATTCAGACAAGATGACAGTGAAATTAGAGTAATTCTCAATGCACACGTAACCTAGGAAGGTAACTCAGCTCTCAGGTAAGGTCTATTATTCATATTCAGTAAAATTAAGGTCCCTTTTATAGGTCACTGTTGCCTCAGAAAAATATGCTTATAAAAAGGAATTTAAGATTATGTCCATTTCTGCTGTCAGCAGACAGTCCATCTTATGACTACAGCTGTCTTTAAAACATTTCCAATTTTGGACAAGGAGATAGAGAGAAACCATGTGTGCATCTCAATTTAATTTGCTAAGCAGCAGAGTCTGTCCCCAGACACCAGAGAAGGAACTGAAGTGTATTAGCCCAGCATTTCCCACTTTTTAGGACCATACCCATAGGTTATTGCTACTAGTCCACCCATAAATTTACTGCTCCTTGGAATCACCAGTGTACCCTGCTTGCTTGGCTGCTCAGTGTAAAACCTCAGTGCCTCTATATATTTTTACTTTCTATTGTAGGTTTCCTTTTCCTCTCTCTCTCTTTCATCTTTTCAGTGCTCCACTGCCTTAGGCTCCAAGTTCCTTTTCACAGAACCATATATTATATTTCTTATATATAGAGATACAGATTTTATATATATATAATCCAGCTGGATTTTATTATGCTGCTCTTCCCAGTTTGCCTCCTTTCATCAACTTTCAACTTCATTATGTTGTCTCTTTATCCTTTTAATACAGCATAGAAGACAAGTTTTCAATAACAGGATCTTTATAGCAGGCTGCCACAACTTGCCCATCCCAAAACCTAGTGAGACAAGGGGGATTTTTGGAAAAATTTGGTTGTATGTTCCACTGGGAGGTAATCTACAGAAGCAACAAAACTCACATTAAAATCTGTACACACCATCAGTCTGTAGCTCAAAAACAAAGTATAATTTGTAATGTAAATAGTTTCTTACTTTCTCTTCTTCCTTCTGCTTTCCCTGACTAAATCTGTGAGTTTGTGTTCTACCTTTCCCACCCCCATCCCTTCTGTTACATGTTACCTATCTTTGCTGGTGCTGGGTTTTTTTGATTGTTAGTTTTGTGGGGGGATTTTGGGGGTTTCACTGAATCACAGAATGTTAGGGGTTGGAAGGGACCTAGAAGATCATCTAGTCCAACCCCCCTGCCAGAGCAGGATCACCTAGACCAAGTCACAAAGTATCTTCCTTGACTGGGAATTGAACTGGGGCCATGGCAGTGAGAGCAGGGAACCCTAACCACTAGACCACCAGGTTTGTGGTTTTTTGTTTGTTTCAGGGAATAATGTCTTCCTTCATTTATCATCTAAGTGTGTATTTGATACTGACAGGCTTTGGCCAGACCAGCTACTACTTCCTCAGTTTGCAGCTTGGCATTTGGCAACAGAAACTGCCCTGCAGATGTTTCTGACAACCAATAGCTGTCTACCCCACTGCAGGGCTCCCTCAGAAAGAAAGCTAGTAAAGAAATGAAGCATTCCACAGTAATGGCATCAACACGAAAGGAGAATCTGGAGGAATTTTAAAAACAGACCTACATTTAACATATTGTGCAACAAAATCAAATCCATGTGGGGTTTTTGTTGACAAAGAAACAAGCAGGTACCCCCAGTGTAGCACCAACTCACCGCCAGTGTTTCTCAACTCTTCGACTCAGGGCTATTTTTTCTCCCACTTCTGTGCATACTGGGTTAGTCAGCACAATCTTCCCCAAATCAGCCTTTACTGCACTGACTCTCCCTCCAGTAGATAAGGATCCTATGTTTACCATTAAAACTTCATTCTTTGATAATTTTTGCACCTGAAGACAGACATATAAAACACTAAAACATATGGTTTAGCATTAAAAATAAAAAACCAAACACGCACACCCCACAGACAATATTGGGTATCTTCTGCTACTGCCTGCCACAAAAAAACCCCAAACAAATCAAAAGATAGCTGAGAAATTTTAAAACTATAAATATCCTCATGCACAAACTGTGCACAACAGTGTCAGTGGGTAAAGTTTACATGTGAAAGGACAAACAGGTAAATACATTGTGAATGCAGTAGTGCAGGTACTTGGGATTTCTTATATAAGCAGTTTCTTACATACTTCTGTACTTCCTTGGCATTTCTCTACACCTTCTGTAGAACTGCTGCTGATTGCACATACTGCATTAAAAGCACAAACAGCCTCAGATACTGCTACATACTGAAATGTTACACCATTCTTTTCAATAACCTGGATATTCTCATTTCCCTTATACTTACATACAGCTAAGTGATTTCTCAAAAATAAGAATTCATTTTACAGGATTAAGAGAGTGCTGAAGCACTTAACTTACTGCTACATGATGCAGTACATAGATGTTAATGCTAACAGGAAAAACTATGATCTTTTAGTCTGAGTTGTGTAAAATGGACCATAAAACACAAGACTGTGACTTTCTATGCATCAAATTCAGTTTCTTTTCAACTATGGTGTTTCTATAATACTCTGAAAAAAATTTTAAAGCAGAGAGAGAATCTGCAAAAAGCATGTAAAAGTGGGATGTAGATCAGTACATGCATAAAAGTAATTACTGCATAAATGAATGGGCTGATAGCAAAGGAAAACAACTACCATGTTTAGAAGAATATCTAACTTCCACATATGGAAATACTTTATACTGCTTTAAACTGCTCTGATATTAACTGCTACTCCTCTGAAAAGCATTCCTCTGTAATATCAAATAAGCAGATAAGTTTAGTGACAAGCTTATATGAACAGGAAGACAAAATTACTCATAAGATTAAAAAAATATATACACTAATAAAACTTAGCACAAGAAATGAGGAAAACCAAATCAAAAGGAAAAAGGGAGGTACAGACCTTTGCAGCTTTCTTGTCTCCTTCAGTGCGCACACCCAAGAGCCGTCTCAGCAAGAAGTAGGAGATTTCTAGCTCTGTGAAGATCTCTGGCAGTGCTCCGACTGCACCAAGAACCTGGCCTACCATTCGGTCAGCCCGACACAAAGTTGGATCAATCTTAGTTCCAACACCTACAACACAACAAGGAAAGTCACAAGGAGTAACTGGAAGGCAGCTGTCGCATTTACAGATCAAAACACCTGAAGGGGATCTAAAAACAAACTGAGAATGCGCTGGGAATTTCCTATTACCTGGACAACACTTTCAGAATGTCTGCAAGGCTGTGAGCTCTGTCTCAACAGATGAAGACAGAATCCACTGTGAAAGCCAGTACAGTTAACAGGGCAAGTTGATCTGCATTGGCTGGTGACTTTCAGGGAAATTATTTATGAAATATCTGATTTTCACACTCATGTTGCCTCTCTCTCCCTATAAGAATTATTTCCAATTGCTCATAGCCTTTTTCTTCACTACACTGAAATTACTGTTGAATGAAATCAAGTGTTTTCAATAAGCATGAAGAAACAATTTTTTATAAGACATTATTCTTACCTATAAGACCTCCTGGAGCAGCATACTGCAGGTCATTGTGTTCAGCAAAGAGTGACACAATTTTGGAAAAGATTGGCTTGCACATGAGTTTTCCTTCGCTGTCCTTGGACACAATACCAGGCCGGACCTCAATTTCCTGGCCCACCTAATTACAAAGGTGAAAACTGATTAACTGGGTGTTTCATAGAAACACAGAGCTAACTTCTTGTCACAGGTAAGACCTACTTATCTCTAGACCTACTATTTATACAAGTCCTTGGGTTTGAGCTACTACAGAACTTCTAGGACTTTTGTTGCACTGTTTACTGCAAATTGAACAATACTGAAAGCTCTGTATCATAGCAAATTTAAGTTATTTTCTTTTCAATACAATCTGTAAAACTGCTTTAGCAAAGGATCTTTGTCAGCAATAATTTCAACATTCACATTTTAGTATAATTTTTAAAAATTACATTCAACTTAGAAATGTTACAGCACTGAGAAAAAACGAATTAATTTGATCTGTGTAATTGATCAGCATCCATGAACAAAGAAATTGTTTTATAAATGTTCAAAGATGTAGTTTGCTTTCCAGTGTAGCAAAGCACTGTTGTTTTCATCTATTGACTGTAAATAAACCACAAAAAAACAAAACACAAAACAAAGTGCCAACAAAAAAATACCAGCCCATAAATAAAACCCTAAAACCACAACACAAAATAAACACAACAAAAAAAAAAACAACCACAAAGCCAACCCAAAACATACAGAATACTTGAATAGGGAAGTGGGAAATCCACATACACTTCTGAGCTACTTTTAAAGTTCTTTTGCTCCCCTCTTCCCCCCAATAATTCAGCAAGTAAAAGTGGTAGGACAGAAATAAAAAGCTCCCTCAATTTTTGTAACCAGTGAAATCAGTATCATTATTATCAAAAGACAAAAGTACAAAAATATAAGTAAAAAATGAGTATCAATGTTTCTTATTCTGGTATTTTAAAACAGGCAAGTAAAAATGAGGCACTGACAGAAAAGCCAAAAAAAAAATCCCCAATTATATAGATTTATTTTGTATTAAAGCATAAAAAAAACCAAAAACCCTCCACTCATTACAAACCTCCAGACAAGAGAAAAGTTTACCTTTAAAACACCCTTTAGAATACTGCCACCAGCTACACCTCCCTTAAGGTCATCAACTTCACAGCCAGGCTTGTTGACATCAAAAGATCTAATTACTGAAAAGAGTTAACCATAACCAGGTTTATATTTAAAAGCAGGTTTTGAAAAAATTTGTGTCTTTCTTTAACAACTTTGCTTCCCTATTCTTATGAAGGTATATGCATATTTATAAATATGACAAGCATAATTTAGGAAGAACACTAAAATATGATTACTGTTTAGTTCTGTATATCATTGGTTTTGTTATCAAAACCAACCAAGCCATTTATACATAAATATTTTTTAATTTCTGCAATGCAGAAACAGTTTTAAGTTAAAGATCAGTATCTGAAAAAGCAAGCAATGATCAACTGTATTAAAAAACCCCTCCAACATCCACCAGGTCTGCAAACACTAGAACCTTGTTTAATGTAGTCACAGAGAATGCTGTAATCTTGGTCAATTTTTATGCACATTGAACATGTTTTGTTCAATGTTTTGTAGGTGTCCCATGTTTTATGTGAAACAAGAGCAAAAGATGCAGTCATCATGGTAGGACTGAATTTGATAATACACTGAACAAGAATGGAGACTGTGACAATTATATCCAGGAGACTAACACAGAAAATCTAATCACAATACCTTTAATATTTTCAAGGAAATAATTTAATTTAAAAATTCAACAGTTTGCCAGTACTTTGTTAAATCAAATTTCAATTCATAGCAACTGAAGGAATGTTTTTAAGAAACATATACATTTCACCTCATTTTAGTGCTGTCATACACGTGGAATATACACAAAAAAAACAGCAGCAATCTCAAACATTAAGCAATTAACTCTGAACAATGCAGTTCTCAGAAAGCATGAGAGCTTTAAAATCAAAGCACACTAAATGCTCCTTTTAAACCTACCTCTTTTTAGAGCATTCAGCAACATGCTACTCTAAATGTATGTAAATGGTTAGCCACAAAATGCCATTTACATACCAATAAGCCTTGGTTCAGATGTGAAGTCTCGCAAAGGAACTGGGATTTTCTTCACTATGTACTCACAAACTACCTCAATGTTGTATTTCAGCTGTGCTGAAATGGGAATTATTGGAGCTCCTTCTGCAACTGTACCTAAAACAAGATAAAGTTCAACATCAAGCCATAATATAGTAATTACAGCATCATGACAAGTTACTCTGTTGTTAAAAATACTAATATAGTTAATGTAGTTAAAAATACTAATGAATTTCAAGGCACATCTTACACCTGTTTCTCACAGCAGTGAATACCAAGAGCATTCATCCTTCCCTTCAACATTTTAGCTCAGGCCAACCAGACCTACTTTTCCAGGCATTCTAAAACAACACTTATGTTTCCTCTGGATAACTGTATACTGAGTAACTTTAGTTGCTCTCTGAACATCATGCAAGATAATCTCCTGCTGGAAGGGAGAATTCACTTCCTATGTTCTTTAGGTAATTTCCTCACAGACATCAGATATTTCAGTGCTTGATACATCAGTACTAATTACAGTCAAAATTAAGTCTGATGAGTGGCAATTCTATCAATTGCATGATCTGTGGTTTTTAAGTTTTTCAATACATAGACCTATTTTAGAAAAATCCTGATTTTATGGAAGGATGCATTTAGTTATCAAGGCTTGTTAAATACTATTAGTTTTAATTATACCCATCTTTCTTCTGTGAATTTGGAGATTGAGAACTGGAGTTATCACATCCAGCCACTCTGACACAGCTTATGCAAGGCAACAATTGTGAACTAAAAAAAAATATTTTAAATTAAAGACCCATTGGCTACTTTTGATGGTGACAATCTATCTCTGCAGCTTCTCACATACCCCAGCTAAAGCAGGTAAGAGGGAGAACAGTGGAAGCACCTAGGAAAGGTGAAACTCAGAGCACTAGACTAAAAGAGCAGAACTTCACAGAGTAAGATAACAGTGCCTGAACTGGACTTACAGAGAAGAACACAACTTATTTTATGATTAGATAAAAGAAAATAACACATTTATACCTATACAAGGTGCCTCTAGCAAGCACTGCTTCATTCTTTCCTGTGCTGCAGAAAAATCACAGTACAATCTCTGACAAAAAACAATCCAAGAAGAATCTAGAAATTCAGTGCAAGCTACTAGGCAAGAGCTACTGCTATTTGCTTTACAGCTATTGCTATTAGCTTTACATTAAGAACTCTGACCAACAGCCTTAACACTAATGTATGTAAGCAGCCTGAAATGGGCAACAAGCACAACTCCAATGGTCTGTTACTTACATTAACAGACTACACACATCAGCATTATCTAAGAGAAGCTTTTCTATAAACATAGAGAAAATCACTATGTCTACAGCCCAACACTGAATTTCCACCACTAACTGGATTTCTGCTGTTGAAAACTTACCCTGCACAAATGCAAGAATCTGTTCATACTGCTCTTTAGCCTGGCTCTCCTTGACCAAATCAATCTTATTCTGTAGAATCAAAATGTGTTTCAGTTTCATGATTTCTATAGCAGCAAGATGTTCTGAGGTCTGGGGTTGAGGGCATGACTCATTACCAGCTGAAAGAAAAAAAAAAACCAAAACTGTGACTGCAATAAAGGTAGACAAAACCCCTTCAGTCAGGACATCTACTTTCCACTTATCTTCATAACAACCCACCAGTCACCTCTCATTAAGCAACATGCGAAACATCCAAGTTAGTAAGCACTTACTCTTCCCCAGAACTGCTTGCTGTAGCATTCACACAACATATGACAGAGAGGTTGCTTACCCCATTCTACTTGCTCCCAGTAGAAACACACATCTAAATTTCCAAAGATACTGACAGCCAACTTGTGTCTACTTGACTTATTCCATCCTTTAGATCTTCAGACATCTCAGTACTGACTGTGGCATAATGGACAATTCACCTTTCAAGAAATATCTTACAATTTTATGGCATTTTCTTATCACTAAAGCCATAAAAATGCCAAGATCCCCAAAGTCCGTAAGATACAATAAATATATAAAGTAAGTGAATAAGGCAGCTAACAGCATGGTTTGGATTTCAGACATCCAAGAAGCCAGCTCTGGCCTGATGGACCATTATGGTGGTTAATCTCACTTGAAGCTTGGTCTACCACACTTTCTAGATCTAAGCAGGCAGAAGGAAACAGCTCATCAACAAAAAAAAGTGTGCTAACATACATTTTCATTGTAGCATCACTTAATTTTCTTAAGCACATCTCAAAAGCTTTGACTTTTTTTAAGCAGTCATCCCACCCCACTGAATTTTAAAACTCATATAAAGTTGCTTCTTTATAGTAAAAAATAGAGCTCTGATTTTATAGGGCAATCCTTACCTATCAACAGCAAAGCTGCATCCATTACTGCTGCACCGTTCAACATAGTAGCCATCAAAATATCATGGCCAGGACAATCCACAAAAGAGACATGCCTGTTGCAGAGAAGGGTTAAAAAGTACAAAAGCCAGTTAGCAACAATTTCTCTCTGATGGCTTATGTGAGTGGCTAGGCAGACAAAAGTTAAAAGCATTCTTAAAATAGACAAACATTCTGAGACAGATGCTAAGTAGTAATATCTTAAAAGGATTTTCAAACAAGTTCTAAAAGCACACATAAGGTACTGAGTAGTTTTGAGTTTATGCAATCTGTTAACATCGATTTGTATGTAATGCTTTAGTATTTCACAAATTTACTTGCAAATTAGAGTTGAATGCACTAGAATAAAAACCAAACTAACCAACCCCAACAGATACAGCACACAGAATTTACCTTCCCTCTTTTAAAAGATGTCTTCCATTCTCCAATTTTAGAGAAGTCTTTTATTACATGCTTATAAATGCACTTCACTTCAAACACTTATCTACATGAATAAGCTTCTAGTTTGTTACAATTTTATTGTGCAGACCATAATAGTTGATTCACTACATTCTTGCCTGAATCAATTCAGTGAAGAACACTTGTTTCCTAGTAGTATGCCACCAAAATGCAAGGTACTAATTTTCTGCTTTGTTGACTGTGTCAACAACTTGCTATAAGCAGATCAACAGCAGGATAAAGCATCCCAATGTTTTAACCAATGAAGGATGGCTGCATGACTTTCACACTGACAGAAGTTATTGTAGGACACTGTGCTCTACTGGTAATCTCAGGAGAGGAAGGAAATAACATCATTACAGCACTATCTGTATTCTATACTTAAGCACTAAATAGGAATCTTCTGGTACAACTTAAGAATCATAAAGACCCAACAGTGTGACAACTGTTTTGGTCACCATGCTTGCCTAATGGCCATGCTATGATCTATTAGAAATGAAGAAAGAACACTTGGCCTCCAGTTAGAAGCCTGATCTAACACTAACCATCAGGCTTTGATATATTCTATCTGAAGAATTTGTAAACTTCTCTACCTCTAGGAAGATAAAAGTTTAACAAAGTTCACCCCCCACCCCTAAAGGGATTTTAAGATGCGTTTGTAAGGGCCCCATTAGTTCTCATTTTAGTGCCTTTAAAATGTACTTAGAAGAAAAAAATCACTTCAGAGTCCTGTAAATACCCAAGAACAAAGAGACAGTTGTGTTCTATTATGGACCATGTGCCACAACTAATAAGTGGCCATTTAGATGACACCTTAGATCAGGTGCCCAGCATTTAAGAACATGTGGTCTCCCATAACAATTCATTCAGGTTACAGCTTAATCCTGACTATTTTCAGTTATGTAAAAGGAAGTAAACATAATTTATGCCACATATTCATTTTATAGCAGTTACCTGACTAGTTTAAAGTTCCCTTTGGTGCCAGGAATATCTGTAGGGAACTCATCTGGGGTGCTGCTTCCACAGGATCGGTAACACTCTGGGCGGGAACAGCTTGGATCATCTAGCTTGTAAATCTGCAAGTGATTTGAGAAGTTGAGACAAAGTTTAATTCATTAGTTACCAATAAGCTTACATCCATCCTGAAATCTATTAGCAACATATTTGCTAGATTTATAGCAACGACTCACCTTTGCATTGGCATAACCCAGCTTGATTGTGATATTTCTTTCCAGTTCATTTTTAAATCTGACAGTATGAACTCCAGATATAGCTTTGACTACTGTTGACTTTCCATGGGCTACATGGCCAATTGTACCTACATTTTAAAAGCAAATGTTTGTCAATAAACCACTGTTCAATTTTGTGCAGTGTTCCATTATGATCAACACATAATTATGCAAAACTCTCTGTACCCACTAAGTCCAGAGGTCCCACTGGAAGCAAGTATGGGTTTCAAAATAATTTTTGTTAAACAAAAGCCTGTATTGAGCTCCTAGTGGGCAAATCTTTACATTTTCATGAAACTAATTTCAAAGCCTAATTTTAAGGTAAAATAAACTTTGCTTTAGCAACTATTTCCTGCTTCATTCAACAGCATTCTTGAAGGAAAATTGATGCTTTTCAAGTTAAAATGGTTTGAAAAGTCTCTTCCTGCATCTTGATAAAATTTATTGTAAGATCACTCTATCTATATTACTGTTAAAGTAAGAGTATCTTAAAAACGTTCTCACACAGGTACCATGTACTACTGCACAAGCACACACTCATGCACCCCTCTTTTTTAGAGGTTTGGTTTTACCTATATTAATTGTTGCTTGTCTGCTGATGACTTCTGGTGAAAGAGGTGTCAACTTGGTAACATCCTGTACGAGGGAGATTTTTAGAATGAATTCATATTATATCTGTTTATCAAATACTGTTTGTAACTTATTAGAGAATAACTATTTCAATCTAGTTCTATTCAGCAAAATCCAACCAAGCTCATTAAAATAATTCCAGCTATGCATGCCAGTCTTTTAAATATGTGACACAGGACAAAAAGTCAACAAAACCCCAACTGCAAATGAGTATAGGTTGAAAATCAAAACCCTGACTGTAAATTTGAATAGGCTGCAAGGTATTACAGATGAAAACAGAACAAATCAAAAAAAGTAAAAAAAAAAAACCAACTCAGACAAAAAACCCCAACCCTTACCTACCCCAAAATACACATAAAGGCAAATTCCAATTAACATTCCATGGGCTACATGGTTAATTGCACCTACATTTTAAAACCAAAGGTTTCCCAAGAAACAGTTGTTTAATTGGTATCATGTTCCATTATGGTCAATACATAATTACAACTAACACTTTGGAATCAGACGGTTCAGAGATTTCATTAGCACCATGGACTTAATCTTTTTTCCCCCCATAGCTGCTTTTCCTTCAAATGCTGTTATTGCTACTTTAGGTACCAGTCTCTGAAAGAGCTGCTTTGGGTTTTTTAAAGCTATTTGTCTATATGCTGAAATCCACTGAAATATTCCTCTGTACTATTTTTGAAACTGTTTACAGTTCATTTCTGTGATGCATGGAATTCATATAAATGAGTTGCTCAGTTCAAGCAAAGATTCCTAATACCAGGAGTCCTCAGTGTATGGCACTAAGCTACAAACAGAGCATACATATTAATTTACATTAAATCACATATTGTTCACACTGCTACACGCAGGTTCTATGCATAACAATCAAATAAACACATCTGTGTAAAAACGTGAGCAAGCTCACTCATTCTATTCTCATGTACTACACTAGCAAAATGTTCACATTCAATCAAAACCAGGTTTTGTCCACCTGACAAGCAATTGAGTTTATCTTCTCTATCTCACTTAAAACGACTACACCCACTAGAGGCGAGGATGGAAGCATGACCTACAGATGGCACCATCTAGTAGGGCGACAAGCTGAAAATCCTGTCATCAGGAGACTTGCTCCTGGTGTACACAATTATGCTTGTCACCCTGCAAACCATGCAAATGTTTTTCCTGAAGACGGGTGCATGAGTAAGTTCATCCAAAAACTCCAGTCAACAGGAAACATTCAAGGGTCAGCTGAAAAAGTACAGAATAGACCTTAAAAGTAATTTCTGCTGACCCCCTCCTAGGCCTATCTGTGCTCCTTCCAACTGACAAACGCCATAATCAACAATTAAAAGACATTTTCTGAACTTAAGCTGCACTAATTAACATCAACATGCTTAGCTACGACTGAAAGAATTCTTGCACTCCAACACTAAGAGTATCAAACATTATTACAGGCAAACAAAATCTCCTAGTTTGCTAACACCACGAAGTGTGGAATAGGATTTTCGACTGGTTTTGTCTTCATATATACATAATAAGTGAGGCAGTCCAGGCGAGACATTTAACAGGCAAGACCACCACAGCAAAAGCCTGCTGCAGCTTATTTTCTGGATAGTCAAGAAAACTTTCTAGGCAGACTAAAAAAGCCAGAGATGGCAACCAACGCGTCTAGCCCCCTGAGGAAACAAAACGCCAATGTAAGGCTCTACTTCAGAGAGGAACAGACTTTAACACCACTAAGTAGGAGAGCCCTTAAAAGGGGGAAACTGCACTTCTCCGCCACTGTCACACAAAACCTTCCCTCACAAAGCCGGGAGCCACCCCGCCGAGCTTGGGACTAGCCTCAGCAGCAAGCCAAGCGCCTCAACCAGGCGCCCCAAAGCCGCCGCGACCGGCCCGACCTGCTCCCAGCGCCACCGCTCTGCCCCGCGCCTGCCTCCACCTACCCCCTCCTTCAGCCCCGGCGAGCTGCAGCGCGGCCCCCCACCAAGCACCACCGCCTTCCGCGCTGCCCCGCACCTCCTCGGCTACAGCGGCACCGGCGGAGCCGGGAGGGAAGCGCGGATCCCCTCGGGCTGCGAGCGCCGCCGCCACCCCACTCCTCCCTCCCGGCAAAGACCCGTCCGGCCGCCCCGGCCTCGCCGCTCCTCGACGCCCCGGCTCGCGACCACCTTCCCCGGCGCCCGGGGCGCCCCGCGGGCGGGTCTCACCAAGGTGGCGAGGTCCTGCCGGCTGAGGTGCGGCTGCCCCAGAGTCACTCCCGCCTCGTCCCCCGCCATCTTGGCCCGAAGAGGAAGCGAGGAGCCCCGCGCGGCCGCCTGACTCCCGCCTCAGCTCGGCGCCGCCGCCGCCACCGCGCAGCCCGGCACCCGCCGGCCGCGGGGCAGACGTCCGACTCGGAGACCCGCCGCTCTGAGAGGCGCGGGGCCGCCTTCAGCCCCGCCGCCGGACGGCGGTGGCTCAGGCGCGCTACGGGGCAGCCCCGGGGAAGGACCCTCCGTGGCCCTCACGCCGGGTGATGCAACCGGGCCCGCCGTAGAGAGCCGGCCCGCGTGCGCCGGCTCCGCCAGGGGAGCGAGCGCCGAGCGTGCGCGCCTGCGCGCGGGCGGGGAGGGCGCGTTGCGCCTGCGCCGCGCGCCGGGTAACTAACGGTCGCGGGCTGAGGGGCGCGCGGGGCTGCTGAGGGGAGCGAGGCCCTGGGGCGGGAGCGGCGAGTCCGCGCTTCGGGCTGGTTCTGGGGTTGCCTTTTGTGCTCGGCAGCCGGCCGGGCCCGCGGTTACTCTCTGCTAGTGCTGCCCGTACTGCAGAAGCGCTGTCACTGCCTCGGTAGGGCGATCGGGATGGAGGCCTAGTTAAAAAAAAAAAAAAAAAAAAAAGGCTATTGATTCTGTGTTTATAGTTTGTGTCTCACAGCATGGCAGGGCATGTTGCTTTGGGGCACTGCGGGTGTAGGGCGAAAATCTAAGTTATATGCTTGTATATACTGGAAAGGAACATATTCTAATTTGATGTCTGGTCAGCTTATCTGCTTGAGCAGGAGAATGTCACTGTACATGTGTTAATATTACTCTGCTGGGTATCAGCCTGATCAGATTTGGAATGTCAGCCTTTCTCTTGTATTTTGTAGGCTGAGTGCTTAGTGTCAGGGAGACTTTATGGATAGAAGACATTGCCCCAAGATATGAACACTTTGAATCTTTTCTACCAGACAGCTAAAAACCCCCTCCAAATGCAGTCTATTTTCAGAGTTGGGCAGGATATACATGCTTAAAAAATTTAATAAAATCCCTGATGCAATGACGAGAGACAGTTTAGAGATTCAAAGCCAAATTCACCACCTTTCCCTGTAGCAAATGAATTTGCCTTTTCCTTCATGGAAACTTCTTAAAGCCATAGGATGTTGCTAGTAATAGCATTTCTTCTGTGATCAGAGAAACGGGTTTCAAAGTAAATTAACAGTTCTGTCAAATATATATGCACATTCATCAGCAGTGGCTTTGACTGCTGGAAAATGTGATAGTTCTCAGATTTTGCCTGGCTACCTGCTTTGGTCAAACAAAACAGGTTTGGAGCAGACAACGGTGTGATTGAAAGGTGATGATGGAAATCTGTGTGAAACTGGTATGCCTGGTTTAACAATGCTTGTTACCTCCCACTTTCACAAATACTACTAATTGCCTTCTTTCCTGATACAAGAGTTAGGAGTGAGTTCAGCGGGATGTACCCAGAGCGTAGACATTGCCAGCATTCTTGTGTTGAAGAAATGAATACGAATGTCTGGTAAGAAACTTTACAGTATTTATAATGGTGTTGCCAATGTATTTTGTCTCACAGCCCAATAATTTTTTACATTGGTCTGGAAAATACTTTTTCATATCTAATCTTTCCTCGGGACACACGATACCTTCAATTTTGTGTAAAATATCTCACTTGTGAAAAAAACCCAAAAAACAATAGATGCTTATGATTGAGCTACACAAAGTATAGTGGGAACATGATGCAATAGTTGGTTGTAGTTGCCTGGGATGTCGAGGCATGTATAATCACTCTTTTATGAAAATGAACTGAAAATACTAGATTCTGTAGTTACTTAGCCATTTAAATGATGCAATGATGCATTGCAGTGTAAAATTATGGAAACAGCTTTTGTCAACATGTGCAGGAGCCTGGAGAAAGTATATAATCCTGTCCAAGAACCCCATCAGGAATCTGGGGGAACAAAACCCCCCAAACTGATGCTCCTATTTTAACAGTGAGATTATACATACTCTGAGGTAGTCTGGTTACTTTGATTCACTGTTGTTGCAGTGAAACCCTCAGTAACTGAAGTTATTTAGCAGGTTCTTTATTTTTGCTTCGCTGGACGTGCAGGGGATGTTTCCGCCCAGTACACGAGCCGGGGGGCAGGGGTTTGGGATTCTATTACAGCAACTCTTGCATATTCATGAGTGTTTTGCATAGTCACCACCCTCTCAAAGGACTCATCATAACTGTCCACCCATATTAGCATGTGCACTACAGTCTCTTGGTGGTCGTCAGGTGGACTTCTGATGAAGGCTTGTAGTCTTCGTCGGCCTTAAACTTTCCACCTTTGCTGCTTTGCCCCATAGGATCCAGCCCAAGCTGCTTTTACACAGTCTCAGCATCCTTAATGAGCTTGCCACCTCCTTATCTCTATCTCTTAGCTCATCCTGCTCCTTTTAAGCCTTCCAAGGCTGTTTCTTGAGCACATGTCTATAAATATGTTAAAGGTGAGTGTAGGGAGGATGGAGCCAGACTCTTCTCAGTGTCATCCAATGACAGGACA